>JALLOY010000803.1:0-10049 GCA_036939835.1 Thalassiosira delicatula
GATTTCTACCTGATACGGTTCGTGCCGTATTATGGCCATACTCCTACCTATGGTACCTAAGCAAGTACCAATGCCAATGCGGGTCAATATCTTACTAGTTTGGTAAGGGTCTCATGAGTGACCCATACTTAGGTATTTGCTTTTAGTTCTAAGTAATATTTTCTTACAAATCACAACCGAGTCATAAATTATTCTGCGAATTCTACATACACAGTCTAGTACTATGCACGGTATTTCAACCTCTTGCCGCCAACTTTAGTTTGAACCCTCCGGTACGTAGGTAAAGTAGGGGATTGGTAGATAATCACAAGTCTAGCGCAGAACAATTCCTTCGGAAAGGACCAATAATTTTCTAAATTTGTACCTTATGATACAGAGGAATCAAAACGGCCCTTGGTTGACACCCAGATCGAATCCCAATAATAAAGGGTCGATTTGAAGCCCGCACATACATTACGATAGAGACATTGTCTCAGATGATAAGGCAAGGGTCACTTCAAAGTGAATCTTTCAAAACCTGTGAGATATGAGTATGGTATCGTACACTGTATGCAACTTCGTAAGTAGGTATCGTACTCGTGTATCTTTGTGCCACTCTCACGAAATCGGTGCTATGGTAGGTACTTTACGATAGAGATAATCCGCCGACGACGAACGACGATGCGCGCCGCGCCAGGATTCCTTCCAATAATCCTACCTCTGCCTACCTTAAGTGGGCCCATCCAGTCAATCGTCTGCATGTTACGAACCAAGCTACAAAGTTCTCTTCTTTTGCCTTCACCAGATTTGGCGTTGATTGGAAAAGGATCGGTAACGCCACGCTTCAACTCAAATAACGTTGGGAATTCTCATTCATCGCAGATTATTGGCGTAGGATAAGAATCTCTCTTGAGATCGTGCAAAATAAATCCCGTCACCTGTCCGCCGTAACGAAAATCACAAATACGAACCAAATAATATCGTAGCATCATGGTGAAAAGACTGAGAAGGTCAGCGAGCAACTGTCCCCCGGAGGAGCAGCGTATCATTGACTTCGGCCATCCGGAAACGGAACCCCCCTTTGCCGACAACAGCGTCAAGACGTCAAAGTACTCGCTGTTTTCATTTTTTCCTCTGGTAAGTGATCATTGGTATTGTTAGTATATGCCGAACACTCTGGAGATAGGGCGTTTGCACTGTGGTGTTATGGGCAGGGTATATGACTTTGCTGCAATGCTACATTTTTCTTTCGTGTACTATGGCGAATGTGTTGGATGCTTTCCTTAAGGGGAAACTTATTCCGATTCACATGTCAATCAGCCTCAAAAGTCGCATTGGACACGGACGATTCTTTTGAATGCTTAGTGCTAATGGCGGGGGTAGCGTGATCTGGGGCATTATGGGATGGTTAGCCTGAAAGAAATGGCATTGGGAATGAACATGGTCTTGTTATCAATGCTTCAAATTTTTATGATCTGTGTATGAAAGTATTTTTATTTGTGAGAAAGGGGAATTACTTTTCCGACATTTTCATCTGCTTACCTAATACTAAACAAATTGCTTTTCTCTCTAGGCCATACGCGAACAGTTCCGTAGGAATGGCAACATTTACTTCTTTAGCGTTGGTATGCTCATGTTCATTGGATATTACTCCCCACTCTTCTACTCGGCGATTAGTCCCTGGACAACCCTAGGTCCTTTGGCGGTGGTAGTTTCCGTTTCACTGGTACAAGAAGGTTACACTGATACTCTGCGTCACCGCAGCGACAATGCAACCAACTTTTACCCATGTGTGGTTTTACGGCAGGCCGAGGAAGTGGATAAGAAACCCACGAGGTTCAAGAAGAATACCAGGAAAAGGGACCTTCGTTTGAACGGAGGAAAGGATCTAATTGTTAAGGTTGCAGGGAGGGAAGTCCCCATCGCTTTCGAATCCGTCAATCGAATGAACATTCGTGCCGGCAACCTGGTAGTCGTGCGCAATCGCGAGATGGTTCCGGCGGATTTAATCTTGTTGACGAGTGCGAACGAAGGGGGGAATGCGTACATCGAAACGAGCTCGATTGACGGCGAAACAAACTTGAAGCTACGCAACAGTCCTCGCATGCCTGACAGGCCTTCGGTGAAGTCGTCGTTAACGCGAAAATCCACCTTTTCACTCTACCACGGAGAGCAAGATGACACTGACGAGCCCGCTGAAGTGGAATCGTTCCGCCAAGCTGTTAAAAGAGTTGTGGGCATGTCCACTCTGGGCCATCCGGACGGCGTATGTGCGCTGGCCAATCCTGCAAACCTCAATGAGGAGACAAACCTTCGACCTAACACTGGGGCGAAACGCACTCCCAAAAGCTTATTAGAAATAATCAAACGGGCAATTTTTGGGGACAAACAGAAAGATGAAGCTAAACACCGGAGGTCTACTCGAGAGTTGGGAGAAAAAGTCACGTACATCGCCACGTTGACGTCGGAACCGCCGAACACCCACGTGAACAACTTTTCAGGAAAATTGACCTTGCCACCGGTTGAAGAAGGCGCTCGAAGCGAGCACTCTCCCCTGGACATTGAGAACGTTCTGCTCCGGGGTGCAGTGTTGAGGAATACGGAATGGGTCATCGGCCTCGCTTGTTTTACGGGGGCGGATACCAAATTGGTCATGAACTCAGTTGCCACTCCGTCGAAATTTAGCCAGTTGGACATGCTTATCAACCGCACCGTGACCTTGGTCTTCTTTATTATGCTCGTTTGCGTTAGCTGTTTGGGAGCTGCCTCCAGTGCTGTAAACAACGCAGCTTTTGATCAATTGTGGTATTCTGGGTATTCTCAGGATTTATCAGAGCCCTGGCCGTATTTCAATTTAGACAGTTCGTCATCTATCGGGACCCCAAAGTGGGATGATACGGTTCCCAATTTCATCCAAAATACGCTCATGTTCGTCACAATGCTGAGTAACTTTATACCATTGAGTCTTTACGTATCAGTTGAGATTATCACGGTCATGATGATGCTGTATGTTGGTTGGGACCTTCACATGTATCACGCGGAGTCTGATACCCCCGCTACCGCACGGAGCACTATTGTTACTGATCTCGGGTTGGTGGAGTATATATTTTCAGACAAAACAGGGACTCTTACCTGTAACGTCATGGAGTTTAAACGGTGCTCAGTCGATGGCCATGCTTTTGGGATGCCAATGACGAAAGCTGCACCCCAGACCTGCAATACCATCCCACTTAATATCATCCACGAGGATGAGCCAACAGATGACGCAGAGCTGCTCAAAGATTCTGCCCATCCGTTGAAGCATCTCCTTGCTGGTTCAGATCTACCCTCATGCCTTTCCGAAGTAGACGAATCATTTGCTCTTGAAGGCATGGCCGACACACTGACCTTTAATGCAGAAATGTTCCTGCGCACGATGAGCTTATGCCACACTGTTGTGGTCGAAAAAGATGACAACCCTGAGAACATGATCAAGGAGAAGAGATCACGGAGGTCTGAACGGAGATCTCGATTGAAAGGGAAAAAAGGTGCTTCGGACTCAGACAGTATGAGTATAGGGTCAAGATCATCTAAGTATGGATCAAAGACCGTAAAGAAAAAGGCGAAAGATGGGGCGCCGGAAGGGTGTGTCTATCAGGCGGAAAGCCCTGACGAAGGCGCGTTGGTCGCAGGGGCCAGCAAACAGTACGGATTCCAGCTGCTCGAACGAAACTCTTCCGGTGTTGTAATATCTTGCTCATGTCCATCAATTCTTGAGGACACTGAGGTGGTTGAGGGGTTAAAGAATGGAACAGTGTCTGCCAAATTGCTCGCTGCACGAACCACCCCAACTGGAGCCTCATCACGTTACTCACGCTCACAAGTCAATACAGTTGACGAGGATGTACGACCCCGGCGCGAAAAATGGTCAATTCTTGCCATCAATAAGTTTGATTCTGATAGAAAGCGAATGTCTACGCTAGTCCGGTCTCCCCCGGAACTTGGGTCAGTTCCAATGCTGCTATGCAAGGGGGCCGATTCATCAATGCTGTTGGAGGGAGTATGTGAAGGTGCACGAATGTTAAATCGCATTGTTGACAAATATGCAGAATCCAACGCCGAACCAGAATCAGAGGCAGACAAATCGGAGCTTGAGTCTCTTCTCGGCATTCAAGCGCATTTGGGTGGTAAGTTTGTGACTGCAATCAGTTGATGAATAGCGTGTTATTATGTTACTCTCTGTTTCTTTTGACTCACGCACCTTTGATCAATACCTCACAGAATTTGCTTCAGAAGGGTTGCGTACTTTAGTTCTTGGAGTCAAGATTCTTTCAGAGGAGGACACAGAATCATGGCTTTCGAAGTTCAAGGTAGCATCAACATCGATCGATAAGAGAGAGGAGAAATTGAGTGCTGTCGCATACGAAATCGAAACTAATCTTCACATAGTCGGTGCCACGGCAATAGAAGATAAATTGCAAGATGGAGTCCCAGAAGCTATTTCAAATCTTGAAAAGGCTGGGATCAAGCTTTGGGTCCTCACAGGGGACAAACGAGAGACAGCTATTGAAATTGGCTACTCCACTAAAGTGCTCTCTCCTAATATGCACGTAACGGAATTAGTGGACGGCCCCAAAATGCATGTCAAAGCACTTGTTGCCATGGAACTAATGCGGCACATCAAAATTGGAAACTTACCTGACTACCAACNACTTAATGCGTTTGCCGAAGTGAAAGGGTGGTCTCTGAAATCCATTCTAAATTGCTTAGCAGCGACAGGAAACTGGAGAAGGAGAAAATCATTATCACTCTCTTCATTTTATCTGGCAAAAATCAAGCGCTTGTGGCTGTCAGAAGAGAAATTTGACGATCAATTGGAAGATCTGAAAGAGGCAATCCAAGCTCAAGAGAGAAGAGAAGACCCCCGCCTTCAACGCAGGAAAGTCCGCGACCTTGCGCGGAAAATCATTGAGGACTTCTGGAACGAGCCCGGTCGTGCTCTCTCAAAAGAGAAGCCTTCACCAGAAGATGATGAAGCATCAATTATCTCAGACGACCCCCCTGCCATCTTTGAACGCGCTAAGTCAGCAAGAGAATCACTGAAGAAACGGCGCCAGAGCGAGAATGAAGTGACAGATCTGACCAGAGTTAAGAAACTTGCCCTCGCCAAAGTGTCTATCAGCAACCGTGATGGGTTTGATGAAGAAGCGCTATCAATGCAGAGTTTCATGCCACCGAAGCAAGCCACCAAATTTGATAAGAAGAAAAGAACTGTGTTTCAAAAAATATTTGCAGTGGACAAAGATGTGAGACATGGAAAGTTATCAATACACCTCAAAAATGAGTACAAGGATGCTCTCCATCTGGATGAAAAGGAACAGACAGGGAAGAAAGAAATCGAATCAATGGTGGGAGTTACACACGGGGACTTTGACGTGGGCTCAGTGAAAAGAGGTCTTGTTGTTGAAGGAGCTGCATTGAAACACCTCCTCGGCGATCCTGTTCTGGAAGAGATGCTCTTTGCCGTTGCGAGTTGCTCCGATTCAGTCATTGCCTGCCGAGTGAGCCCAATTCAAAAGGCCCTTTTGCTCAAAATGGTTAGAAAATACGTCTCACCAACTCCAACTACCCTCGCCATCGGTGACGGGGCTAATGATGTTGGTATGATCCAAGAAGCTCACATTGGAATTGGTATTTCAGGCCTGGAAGGACAGCAGGCAGTCAATGCTTCCGATTTTGCCATCGCTCAATTTCGGTTCCTCGAAACTCTTTTGCTTATTCACGGGCGTTGGAACTTCATGAGGATGAGCAAGTCCTGTTTATTTTTCTTCTACAAGAATGCTGCGTTGATCGGCACGATGATGGTTTTCTCTGAACACTGTTTACACAGCGGAACACCCCTCTATGATCCTTGGGTTATTTCCGTTTTCAACTTCGTTGGTGGTTCTATGGCAATTGTGATGCCAGCCGTGTTCGATCGTGACATACCAAGAGACTATGTTTTGCGCCACCCGGAAGTGTACGAATGTGGCCCAAAAAACGAATTCCTTTCTCTTCGAATGACTCTCCGTACTGTTTTCATCACGATTATCCATTCACTTGTAATATACCATTTTTCTGCTCCAGCATTATGGCTTGGCGGAGGGGTCACGTCTGCATTTAAAGGTCTGATGGGGAATTGGGGCAGGGACATAGTAGGCGATGGGGAAGGTGGTGATATGCAAGTTTTTGGAACTACCATATATACCCAATTGATCTACGTCGTTACATTTAAGGTGAGGCCTCCGGAATTATCTCCCAGGGGCAATCTTTTCTGATTTGTTGACCTATTTCATGTTTTAATGCAACATTTCAGGCATTATATGAAACACGCTCAATCATTAATGGAGAATTCCCGACATTCACATGTAGACGCGGTAAGGGCGAAGGATGGTGGAATCGTATTGGTTACACCTGGGTTGGAGTGACATGGTTTTCAATCCTATTTTATTATTTTTTTCTATTTACGTATCAAGTAAGTTGCCTAATATTGATGCACAAGTCACATTGCCCTCGGAAACACTGATACACGTTTTTCTCCTTGCGTTGCACTGCAGTTGATTGGGAGAGAGGGTGCGAAAGCAGGTAAGTTGCACAATGTTGCTACATCATTTACATTTCTTCAGTAATGCTCACACATGGTGGCTTTTCATCCTTGCTTTGAAATGGCAGGAACTTACTTCCCCTTTGTACGCGTGACCGAACATATGCTGAACATGAGATCAATCACATGGATGATATCAATTTTGACCCCGACCATGGCTGGCATCTTGGACATAACAGGAAAAGTCTTCAGCAACATGTTTTATCCTACAAAGACACAAATTCACGCAGAAATAGCTGCGGCTGAAAGTTGGAACAAGAAGTAGTCTATTTAAACAACATGCTGGGGTAGCCAATTCATAGATTTTCACG
Source organism: Thalassiosira delicatula (assembly GCA_036939835.1). NCBI lineage: Eukaryota > Bacillariophyta > Thalassiosirophyceae > Thalassiosirales > Thalassiosiraceae > Thalassiosira > Thalassiosira delicatula. Next base: position 6,913 of record JALLOY010000803.1, read on the forward strand.
CAGATTTTTCACAGAAAGCCTGTACCAATAGAGTTGTTTTAAACTGTTCGCAACCCAACTGAGTTGGTCGCGAGTTGGCAAGACACATAATGTCACACCATCTTTTTTACAAATTCTCACTGTAGACCACATTTACACTTAGCGTACGATTGGTGACCCTCGCTCGAGTTGACATCAGGTCTTGGCGTGCGCCACAAGTTCGTCCATCGTTGTTTTCTTTCCTTTTTTCTTTTTCACCTAACTAACTACAGTGCTAGATTTAATTGACGTTGAGAACGAGGCGGACAACATGAAGGGCAACATACTAGCAGGGTTTACTGGTTTCTGATATCAGTAGTAATGTTGCTGTTTAAGCTGTTGCTGAGCTCATCTCTGGTAGACATGCCAATCTAAACAGCACCAAGATCATTCTCCAACGCTTGGCAGCCAGACACCACCAGTTTTGACTGTTCTCCTTGGAGCTTCTTTAATTGTTGATGCCCACTATCGAGCTTCTTAATCATAAGTGTCATTTGGATCATCTTTGCATCACCCCATATTTGATTGATCTGCAATGCTCGAGCACCAGCACCAGTCTGGAGCTGCATTATAGCTTGGTTTTGCTTCAGCTGTGAGACTCGTGTCGATTCAACGCAAGTGTCAAGCTTAGAATGAAGCTTAGTGACATTATCAAAGGTAGTCCCAATTTTTCTTTGATGGGTATTCTGAGCTGGTTTATGGCTTGATCTTGTTTCAAATTTGAGTTCATGCAACATTCAAGCTCGTTATTCAAATAAAATTGCTCTGATTCAAGTTTTGCGACATGCCTTGAGGTAGCCCCGTAGCTTTCTTTTTCAACTTCATCTACCTTGGTGAAATGTACTTTGAGTTGTCTTTTGATGGTGTCATCAAGCTGGACCTCATCCACACAATGATCAAGATGGCTATTCAAATAAAGCTGCTTTGGTTCAATACTGGTGACATGCTTCGAGGTAGTGTTGACTTTCTTATGATGACTTATGAACTTAATCAACCTTGGCGGAATGCACCTCGAGTTGTCTTTTGATTGCGCCATCAACTCCGGCTATCCCCCCAAAATAACCTCTCACCTTTTCATGGACGATATTGTGAAGTCTTTTCCAAGTTCGGAGCCGTCTGTTAATATGTTCTCCTTCAATCCATCCAGTTTACCAATGAGACGCGACTCTAGCTCCACTGCTGAACTCTCCTGTTGCTCCTTGATTGTATATTCAATTCTGCCCTTGACTTTGGATATCTTGCTTTTGGAAGAGGTCATTTCTTTCTCCACCAGAGATTAATGAAGCTCTGTTCAAGCTTCATTTTTAAACATATTGTGATTGGTTGGGGGCATCTCTCATGGGCAGAATCAAAGCGAGTGGATCTACTCCGTCTTTGGTCTCATTTTCTTCTGTTGAGTTGGGGGGATTGGGGGCAGATTGAGGAGGAGGAGCAGATACACCACTGCTAGCACCATTACCATTAATATCTGCATCAAGTGATAGCATTCGTTTGACTTCCTTGATTGTAGCATTGCATTCTGCCTCACTGTAGTCTAAGGGTTTTGTTGCTTCCTCATTTTTATCTTTTGAGTTTGAGAAAGAATTGGGAGAATCAGGGACAGAGCAAGGGGCACCAGCAGCAAAGGGCCCAGTGTATTCTCTTGGCTGCGGTTACACTTCTCAAGCGATTGCCTTGCCAACGTCAATCTCTGTAGCGGGCAATTTTCCAACGCTATCCTCTGCCACGGCATTGGACGGAATTCCGTTACCCATACTTTGGCGTGCCGCTGACGCCTGCTGACGCGCGCGTGGATCCTCCCTCGGCCTTCTCACGAACAAATCTTCTATCCCCTGGCACCTTGCCGCTACTGCAATGATTGGAACATTGGCCTGCAGGTCCCTCCCTGATCAACCCCCCCCCCTGTGTCACCCCAATTGGCTAGTTTCTCAATCTGTTCCTTGGCTTCCTGTATCACAGCTCTGCATTCTACCTCAGCCTCAGTGTCATCTATATCATGTGTTGTTTCCTTCAGCAAAGATTTGCATGTTGCCTTGATACTAGCTTCTTTCTTGCATACAGACTTGGTATTGTCTTTATAGGCAGCTTGTTTGCTCCGTAAAAGTTTGCTCTAAATCATCGTCCTCCTCTCTTCTGGGACTGCAGGAATGCTAGGCAACACAGAGGGCGAATGTCTTGTGTTATATGAAGGTGACATGGTTATTAAAAATAATCCTAAGGGAAATATTATCTTAGTGTGGCGCTTCCATCTAACTTTTATCAAGCCAGTACAATGCAATGCAATACAATCATAGGTCATAGATAACTCGACAGCACCACCCAAACCAGCCAAAGCCACTAGAGATAGCGGCGGTACTCCCACTACAGCTTTGGTCACCCTTGTAATTGGCACTGCCACTAGTGTCAAAATTCAAAATATTGACAGGAGCAGGAGTGTTGGATAGGCTGATATTAGCCATTGAATCGGTGTTGTGAGCCATATTCCTCTTTGTCAACTCCCTTGCATTGAGCTTTCGATTGGTACCAGTTCAAGAGAGCTATCTTCAATAGCATCCTTTCCACCAATTAGGATTTGGAGGGCAAGGAGTTGTATGCTACTCTTCAAACTATCCTCTTCCCCTTCCACTACAACATCTAGTTAATAAGTAGGCAATGTGCATTTGAGTAACATAATGTTGGCAAATAGAAAAGGGACACGACCAACCCTCAGTTCCATAATTTATGGCAGGCATAAATTGCCCAGGGACAAGCCCAGTGTCCTTGTTGTCATCGGAACCCCAAAATCCTACAGTGTAAAACTTGCCTTCTTCAAGCTCTGGGAGTTCAAGAGGTAAAGAATATAGTTAGAATCCTTCCCAAGGACAGACTCAATCTCATTAGATGCGGCAAGAGTGTTCCTCAAGGATCGTTGGCCAAAAATGGTGCTAGCCTGGCCTTCTTGTGGGCTATGAATTGCCAATAGGAGTTTCCATTGACCACAGCAAGCAAATAAACCTTGTCCTCATCTTAATCACGGCAAATACAGAATGCATTATTGGAAGATTTGGGGAAATGATATAGATGCGGGTGGAGGGCTGGACAATGGTCTCAAAAACTGGAGTTTAGTAGGCATTTTTGGC
>JALLOY010000805.1:0-10028 GCA_036939835.1 Thalassiosira delicatula
TACGATACCTAGGTACTCTATGTATCGTACGAACTTGCCCCTGCCTGGCCGGCTGGTCGTCCAATGGCCAACGACAAGCAACAAAAACGAAAAAGGACATTCGGCGGCAACGACGACTAATTCATAGCATAGATATTGCATTGATTATTCTCCGACCATGTCTAACCCAGATGCGGAGGCAAAGAAGGAGTGAGTGTCATGAGTGCCATGATCGAACAGCATGGTTGCGTCGGTGCGGTTGTGTAGAGATGGGGATACGCCACAAATACTAAATATTCTCAAGTCGTGGCTGATAAACGGTTGCGAAGAGGAATGGTATTATCAAGGGAATTACACGTATTATCTTAAACTCGTGCTGATTTTGCTTCTTTGAACAAGCTAATTTTCTTCTTTGTTGAATTTATTTCGTTGCAGACTTGGAAACAAGGCCTTCGCTGCCAAAAACTATGATGAAGCCATCAAACACTACACTGCTGCCATCGCATTAGATTCGAAAAATTGTGTTTATTACTCAAATAGAAGGTGAGAAATCATACTTAGGGGTAGTGGAAATATTTCTTTTCGTCTATGGAATAACGTGATGCAAAAATAACAATTTGCCAGTGCATGTTACGGTGGCAAAAAAGATTGGGCGACCGCTGCCAACGACGCCAAAGAATGCATTAAAACCAACCCCTCATTCATCAAGGGCTATTATCGGCTAGCCAATGCTCAATCGGAAGAGAATGAATTCGACGCGGCCCTCGCAACCATCAAACAGGGTTTGGCAATTGAATCCGACAATCCTCAATTACAAAAGCAAATGAGACAGATCAAGGCAAAACGATCCATCACGAGACGGGCCGGAAATGCCACCAACGCCGCTTCTTCTTCTGGGACTGCTGGGCCTGGTGGCATGCCGTATCGAAACTTGGACTCCTCCATTTCCAAAGAGGTGAATGATTTGCAACAACAGCTGATTGCCACCACGAAAGAATACAGGACGGTGAAAGCGAACATTATGAAGGCCCAGAATGGAAATAAATCAAATGAATTGACCAAAGCAGAGTTGGAGAAGTTGCCACAGGGAACGGATGCGAAGATGTACCGAAGTGTGGGGAAGATGTTCATGCTCACCAGTCGATCGGACATTATTACTCATTTGGAGGAGAGCATGGAGAAGGAAGGGAAGGAGGAGATTTCTTTGACGGCCAAACTAGATTACTTGGAACGAAGGATGAAGAGTCAGCAGCAAAATATTCAAGAGTTGACCAAATCTGCATCGTCAGAGTAAAGGATTACTCCTAATATGCGAGCATTGCCATTGGTGTGAGCCTCATAAACTACATGAAAATATTGTGATACTTCAAAGGAAACACAGGCCCCACACCTTGCAGCCTGCGAATACATGCAATAATTTTGATGTTGCAGCTGCGGGCTCCCGTCACCAGCTGGGGATAGTGTTCAGCCTTACTCTGGGGTGATGCTGGAAGACACCGGGAACAAGTTATCTTGTACCAGCAGCTGGCAGCTTTGCTTATTTGATGACAAAGCTTGCCGCCAATAAATTTTGGTCAACAGCTTGTACCCAGTCGTCGCCAGGTAGAATGTGCCTCTATCTGGTCGTCGCCCTATTAAATTAATGTCACATCGTACCACCAAACACTGACAAATTTTAATCTCAGGTCCTGACCTCTTGCTCGTTAATTTATGAGTGGAGCCAATATATTTAATTTCTCAGTCAATATTGGGTTTCATTGTAGGTTTGATCCACCCGTGGGCCCCTCAGTACTTTAGCACAATGATAGCATCGGCCGGCCGCTTATTTTTAGTGAAAACTGGCACGTACTCCCGGATTCCACTAATCTGGGAATAGCACTGTAACAAGCCCACAGCCGCCTACAACTCCCAGTAAATTACATGGAAGGCATGGGAAACTTATGGTATGTCCGTTTGCCCACAGTCGCATGTAACTCCCGTCTAATTCTGTAGTGTCTGATGAGCTATTTCAGTAGCGTGACGTGGGAAATCAAATTGTGTGAATGCCGCGTTGTAGTCCCCCTTGATATGCCTAAGTGCCAAATTGCTCCAAACAACTTTAGCAAGCTCAAAAATGCAATTAAATGACTCAAAATTTCTCTTATGTGGTCTGCAACTAGGAGTAGTGTGTATTTTTTGGCCGTTGTCATTCAATCGAGCCCATATTTTTCACTGCAAGCTCTCTCGTGTATGACATGCTCTACGACTCTGGATAACATCTTGATGCAAATTATTGCCTCAATTGTGCAAGACAAAATGCAATTGATAAATCAATGTTTTAACATGGAATCCTATTGCCGTATTAATTCTGGCAGTAACATTTGCTTGGTCTCCTCATTTTGTTCATTCAATGGTAGAACAAACTCTGCCACCTTTGTGACAGTCCCAATTTCAATGGCGCATTCAGAAAAATATTGGCTTTAATTCCTATCATCTCCCCCTCCTCCAGTTCCTTCACCTGCACAACCCTCATGGGAATCCTCACCCACGCCTCCACCAGTGCCTTCTGGTCTGTTCTATATGGGGCAGCATGAGAGAGAGAGAGAGAGAGCGAGAGAGAGAGAGAGAGAGAGAGAGAGGGAGTGGTTGGGCGAGGCAAGCAAATATGAAAGAAGCAAACAGAAGCACAAAGGGAAGAGTTCTCTCTCTCCCTCTCTCCATCTTCAATCTGTATTGTATCTCCTCCGGTTCTTTCACTTGCTTGGACTCTTCACTCGCACATCCACAAGTGCCTTCTGGTTTATTCTATATGAAGCAACACACGAGAGTGAATGTGGTTGAGCAACATGAGGTGTGCAGATGAAAAGGAACAAACAAGAAAGACAGAGGGGAGAGTACTCTCCCTCCCTGTGCTCTTCAATTTGCACCACCCCCTTCCTCAAGTTCCTTCACCTTCATAACATCCCTACTTATGATCATTCACACCCACCTCAATCAGTGCTTTCCGTCCCATTACATATGGGGAAACACACCAGAGAGAGTGGCCGAGCGACGCAAGTGCCTAAATGGAAACAAAGGAAATCAGAAGTACAAAGGGAAGAGTTCTATTTCTCCATCCCTATTTCATGTATCCATATTGACCATGGGAGCTTGGCTGACCAAAAACTGCTTGTTGGATCCCCCCACCAGCTTTGTGTGACCCACTTCAATCTGCCCTTCTGTGCAAAGCCCCACACAGATAGGTATGTGCTCAAAAAGGTGATCCTCTGGGAACATGGGAGGGGCAAATCTTAGTAAAGGTGGACATGAGAAATTTGCAGGCCATGTGCAAAGATGTAAAGTGTGATGTAATATTGCAATTGCCAGCGGCTGGACTGACCGTATATTCTGCACCGTTGTCGTGTTTTCTGGATCAAAAGGGTGAGAACTTTAAAATGGAACTCAAAAATTGAGTTGCTGGACAAAATCAAGGAAGAATATATTTTATAGACTTATCAAAGTCACCCTTGTCACAAGCTCAGTAGGAAGTTCTGGACTGGATCACTGGAATGATCCGTGCCAGTGAGGCACAGGAATCCCAGGAGGCCAAACAAGTGATCTCCATTGTAGTGCATTGTGAGATATTGGTGATATTGCCGTATTTAAGGTGGTGGTGATGGCGATGACGCGGAAGGATCCCCCTTTTGTTACATCCTTCTCGTGCTGTAACAAAACGATTGAGATTGATCTCTTCAATATTAAATGTATTAGGCCCTTTGAATGCTACTAAAGTTAGGCTCTGAGTGTTATGCACTTGTGGTCCTCAGTGACAGGACACACGGCCTCCTTGGTTAGAGGAGGGAGCGGGGCTTGTGACAGTGTCCAGAATCTAAATACTGAGTTTGCATAGGGGGAGCAAGCCAGATTGAGCAGTGATGACTGAGTATTTTTGACACACGGGGTTAAAAATTCCCATTTACTCTACCCCAGAGATATTTCTTACCAAACATACCATCTGTGCCGGTATGAAAGACCTCCCCCGGCTGCAAACTCCACCTGAGAGGAGTGGACAATCTGGAAATTGTAGAGTTTGAACCAGTGGCCTCAAACTCGAGACCTCCATGGTCAACCACTTTGGCGCCGGGGCGTGATAGATGGTATGGAGTAATATGTGACTGGGTGGTGAGGCAGTGTCCCTTACTACGTGGTAGCGCTAGTTGAATCCCTTTTTAATTATTTATTTAGTTCAGTGAACAAGTTATCTAGTACAACGCTAGCTGGGGAAATTATCAGCAAACTCTCTTGGCCCGGGGGAAACCAAAAACGATAAAAGCGGTCATATCTCAGCCACTTTTAGGAATTATAAAAAAAATTAAATCGCAAACTAATTTGGATAAGTAGACCAGAGCTATTCAAGTCTTCACAAAAAACAAGAATTGCTTGTTGATCATTTTCCTGGGTTGTTTTTTAATAGCGTAAGCTAGTACCACCTGTCAGTCAGGCATTTTTTTTATTTCCACTAGTTGATTTAAAACTAGATAAACAGAAATCCAAAACATTAGTCACCTCACAAAGCAAGAACACAGCTATAAATCACTCCAAATGCACATCTGTGCAAAATCTCAACATCTTGAAGCGTCATAGATGTTGACATCACTCCAGATCATGCAATGCTCTTCATATTCACTGCACAATACCTTGGTGAAGTCAGCTCTTTTCAGGTAAATTGATGCATCGATTTCAAAAGTCATACAATGTGTTAAGACGCACATAACCAAAAAACATAATCAAAAAGTGTTGTAGAGTAGGTACTATCTAACTTAGGAGTATTATTTTGTAGGCACATTGCACCTCTCCATTGACAACAGTTGACAATGGTACCGAAACCTGGTACCATTGTCAGTCTAATGCGTCTAGCCTGGGCACCACTGGACAATAGATGTCGTCCAGTGGCACCCATAAAAGCTGAGGCCCTTGTCTATGAGAAATAGGTGGGGGTGCACTGTGGTTTGTCCGAGAGGTCCACAAGGACCACGTGGTGCAACAGCCATGATATTTTGACTATTGATCAACACTGTGTTGAACGGTTAGATAATGGTAACTTAATACTTAGAATTAGATTACAAACTCTCCACTATTGCCGGGCAATGCCTTTAGAAGGCATAATTGGGTTCGTAGTGGCAGAGGTCCGCCAAAATATATTCAACTCAATTTGCGGCATCACACAAATTTGACGGATGAATAAATTCATCTCACCGTCTAACCCGTACTTAATATTTTGATTACTGTTTAGTCTCTTGCTAATCGCTGTTGGCAAACCCTGAATCAAGACGGCAATAGTAGATTCCGTTAAAAACACTTGATGAATCTGTCAAATTACAGTGACCATTACTATAGCAATGGTTGCACGGACCGTGCCATGGTCACTCATTGTGCCGCTCCTGGTAGTCAAGCATCACAGAGGTCAATGCACTATTCCTATGTGGGAGTACTAAAATGGTGTTTTGTTTTTTGGTACTCCCTCAAAAATAACCAAAATACCCTTCATTGTGTCTGCGAGAACGCGAGAGATTGGTTTTTGGTACCTGTAGGACTTAGTATTAGCTATACAGGTTCCAAACCAATTTGCAATTTTGGACCCTTTTTGAAAATTGCTTGTATTTGGGGTGCCCTTTTTCAGCCTTCCTGACCGACAGATAATTTCCCACCTAGGAAAAAAGGCCATTGCTTAAATTGTGAGGATTTGCCTATTTAATACAGAATCTGAGGGCAAATGGGCCAGGTCCCTTCTAGGCATGACAGTAATATTTGAACATGCATACACAAAGTTTGGATCTTACAAAAAGGAAACTTGCTTGTGTCATGTACAACATATCTAGCGCAAGCTATCAGTATGAAACGAAGAGTATCTATTATTTTAATTTTAGTTCAAATTGAGTTCAATAGATTGACGCACAAAATTGCAAAAAGCAGATCAAACACTGATTAAAAATTAAATGTACCTATATCTCCCATCTTCAAATCTAAGCGACAGACAGTGTAACATTGAATAAGCCTCAATGTATCATATGTCAAATTGGTTACATCAATATTCTATCCCCTCACTTCCAAGATGATACCATGTTCTCAACTACCGTCCCAAGATAGAATGGCAACAATAGCAATCACCATCAACCAGTACACAATCAATCCCAGTGCCAATATCATACTGTGCAAGATGTTTGGTCTGCTCTGTACAGGTAAAGCTGTTTTGATAGGCTTCCGCTGTAAAAAAATGACAAACAATTGATGCAAGGAATCATTGGATAGGGTTCTGCACTCAATGAACAATGAACAATGAACAATGAACAATGAACAATAAACGATGTGTGAGTTTTGTTTATACCTCTCTTTTGATTGTCTTTATTCTTAAATGATGTTCTATCCCCTCCCTTCCAACATGATCCCATGTTCTCAACTACCACCATGAGATAGAACAGTGACAATAACAATCACCATCAACTGATACGTAATCAATCTCAATGCCGGTACCATACCGTGCAAGTTGTTTGGTCTACTTCACACAGCTGTTTCAATAGGGTTCTGTGGTCAATAAACAACAAACAATCAATGCAAGGAATCATTGGATAGGGTTCTGCAATCAACAAATGACAAACAATTTATCAACAAATGGTGAAAAATGAGTGAGTTTGATTTCGTCTCTTTTTACTTTTTCATTCATTCTTAGCCCCAGATATTCAAAAGCAGCCAAACGACACATGGTGTTTATTGCATCTCTTCCCTAATCAAGGGAAACTTCTCCAAATCCCTCCTGAAATAACTCAGATTCCTCGTCAACACCGATGTGTGCATGGGTACATCTCCCAGCAACCCCACATCTGCATATGACATGCTTTGAAATGGACTAGGTGGAGGCCGTGTGGGTGGCGTACAAAAACAAATTGCTATTGTACAATCAGTACTTGTGTGTGTGTCTGTGTCGTTTGTCCTCTGGATAGGTCAGGGGTTGTTAATGACGTGATACCAATTGCAAGAAGAGCCCTTTCCATTGGCTGCTTTGGATTCTATGTGGCATTAATTTCCATGTGACCGTAGATTTCCAGTTACAATAGATTTAGTTTTTATTCTACCTAGTAAATTGGTTGTGTGATCATCCGATTAAGTGCAATCCAAAGGCCCAACTTTCCCTCCTTGGTAGCATCACCGGATTAGACTTGTTTCTCTTGATTTGCAACACGACACCGTACATTTGGAATGAACCACAGGGGTGCAAAATAGGCAGAAGTAATTCTTGCATCGTATGGGGAGTTCGAGCTTGACTTTTTTTATGTACATATATTAGTGATCTGGCCATGTACCTGTAAAGTTTGAACTGCCAGGGGCAACAGGATCTGGGTGAATTAATTCCGTAAGAGGTATGGCTTAACATAGATAATTTGGAAGATTAATACCGACTAAATTTGAACTTAGAATAGCTAAGTTAATAATCTGGTGATTGGATTTTGGTTTTGGTATTCTTGTTGGGTGTTGCAAGGTCCAAAAACCAAAAACTCAATCTCATCAAAATTGTATTGTGTGGTGCGGGCGGTGTCACCGGTGATGTTTTTGTATTTTATGGGAGAGCTAAACCTTGCACTTTTGTTCGCGTCAGCTTGCCCTAAGTTAAATGTTATACTTATTCCCACGCACGTAGAAATTTCAGCCAGAGATCAAATGATGTATCACTATGCGCATCAATTGTCTTCACTAACAATTCAAAAAAAGAAAACGACACAAAGAAACAGCCAAAAAGAACCGCATTGTAGAAGCCCATTGTGGCGTGAATGTACACTGGTGACAGCTTTGGTACAACAAAATTGGTGAACAAGCAAACCTTCATATGTCTTCAGTGGGAGGAGGAGCGATTAGATAGTACCATAGGCTGACTGACGCGTATGTGGCGTAGAAGACAGAGATCGAGGATAACTAGGATAAGAAGAGGAGAAGTAGTGGCAGTCACAACAGTGGTCGCAGTACCATAGGTGCCACCAACAATGCCCTATCACCCATCATCTTCCGCTCCTGCCACAGCTCCAAGACAATGAATTCCCAATACATGGCAAATGAGAGTCAAGTAACAATCGCACTTTGAGTCCCTACCCCCTACTCCTTGACTTGTTACTTTACTCACTTGACTCCTGGGGGAATCTACTTATGCCTCTTCTCCTTAGTCTACCATAGGTGAGCGCAGGGGCTGTAGTCGCAACATAAATGGGTGGTGAGGAAGGAGTAATGTGATGTTTGTGACCAGTCCTTCTTAGTGGGATATCTCTCTTGTCACCTCAAAATCCAGCATGGGGTGTATGAGAGAGAGAGAGAGAGAGAGAGATGCTTGCCAAGGAGTATCTGGAGAAGCGTCTTGGGTGTCCTTACCAGAGCTTCCAGTCTATGGACTGGGTGGTTGCCTTGTGCCATGTTGTGATGGTGCAGCAGTCTTGAAATGGGGCATGTGCTGCTGCTTTCCCAACCACCACTTGTTTGACTTTGTCTTCCTAGATGGAGAAGGCGTCTATCTGCTGTTTTTACGTGATGCAAACAAACTTTATCCCCCTTGGATATTGGGACCATGAGCAGACCACCAGAGTTGTCATATAGAGAGAGGACAGAGGATGATGTACCAGATGTGCATTGCTTCACCGTGAGGTCTTCAAATACTCCGGCTGGCTCTTTACTTCGCAGGACAACAACATAGATAATCCGTGCCAACCTGATAAAGCTAGGCGGGTGCGCACACGGGTGGAGAAAGACTGGTCGGGTGAGGACGCCTTGCCATGTGTGAGCACAAAGTTCTATATGGCAGTATTTCAGGTGGTGTTTTGTAATGAATTGGAGAGTTTGGATCTGTGTCCAGTTCTGCTGGAGAGGCTGGAAGAGGTACCATGACCCCACGAGCTACCAAATATATTGGAAGCACAAACCAAGGAGGGGGCCAGACCATTGCTGGAAATAACCGTGGACAAAGGATATACTGAAGGCGTGTGGTCTCTAGGCAATCAAGACCTTCATCCTTTGGTAGCATTTGAGTATTGCAGAACAAATAGCCTAATGCTCCATCTTTGCAGACTGTTGGGGCAGAGAGTGAAAACGGGGCCCTCCCCATCTTTCATTTTGGTTGGAGCATACAATGCGCTTTGACAAAAACTCCCTTCCTTCAGGGCACCCAAGCGATGGCTTAAAGGTTTCAGAGAACTTGTTTATGTTGAAGGATGAGCTGAGGCTGATTATTATATCATATGATGCGTGTGGTACTAGATGGACTTTGAATTCTGCGCGGCAAAAACTTAGACAGGGTGACACACGCCCATATTTGACCTCGTGTCGCACACAATAGAGACACCCATGCTGACATGTCTTCCAGACTTTTTGCAAATAAGTCACAATTCACTGTGACAACTCTGTAGTTACATTGATGAATCCATTTTTGTCTAAACAAAGAACATACAAAAAATACTTCTGAAAGGAGGCCATGCCTAGACAATCCATAGAGCTGTAAAGGGAGATTTGGAGAGTACGTAGAGGCCCATATAGATCTATTTTTTGTAATACTACCAGTGAGATGCATGGGTAATTGGGGATATTATTGCCCTGCTGAAAATCTGCAACAAGGCACTGTGAAAAAATTCATTTCAACTCATGGTTTGTGAAGAAACCAAGTAGCTTCACTGGAGTAGTATAAAAAAGAGGTTGAGGGTTGGGGATTGTGACACAAAAAGAATGTGAAAGGTCAATGCTGAGTTCCTCAATCTGGTACGTGTGAATCATGAATGGGATAATGATAAGTTAGAAGATGGGATCCTTGTGGAACAAGGGCCCACTTTGACTCCAAGTGTCTTGGCCAATTTCTCTGGGAGTGATTTAGAAATTGCTATATCAGACAAAGAAGACACACTTACCAATTTCTACTTAACAGCTTTCCTGTTAAATCAAAATTGGGCTGAAGTATCAGCCATCTGGACTGCCTGTCTTGCAGGTAGGTAATGGTAGTGTTCTCATTTTTAAAAGATAGGTCTATCATATATCAATCAAAAGCTAAGCTGTCAAAAAATTGTAGT
>JALLOY010000806.1:0-10025 GCA_036939835.1 Thalassiosira delicatula
TAATTCCATCGCGCGGCGGGGATAAAATCCCGCGCCATCGATTTCTGTCATCTATCGTATTTTACAACATACAGTATTCTTGCATGCTGAGGAGCTCCTTGTTGATACATTCTTCGTACTTTCAGTATGAAAACGAACAAGACAACGAGAGTAGCTGTCTGTGATCCGCGAAAGGCCAAGCCACACTGCCAACAAATGAAGAAGACAATGAGTTCTCAACGGTGCATTTCGCGTTGGCATTCAATTGGGCTCCGAAACTGAACGTCGACTCGACCAATCGAATCCTGAATAGATTAGATCACGATCCCTCTCGTCCTCCATCTCATTTGAAACGCCTGGTCAGCATTTTACAAACGCCGCGCGGAGGATCCGCTCTGTCCTCGTGGTTGGAGTCGCCACCAATTCCTGTCGTGGGGAGCCAGCCAACTGTTCAACGAGCAATACCGTCCTCAGTTTGACGAAATAATCTTGGTGGTTTCGAATCGAGGGGATAATCCGAGGTTCTCTGATAGGCGAGAACTGTTAAGCGCTGTTACCAATCTTACCAACAAATTTGTGCTTGTTGCTTTTGGACTCTACGATATGATCAACCACGGTATTTGGTACATTGACCGGATTCGAAACTTTTCCGTTTGAATTTGAAATTGCAATTCAGGTTAAATGATGGGATACTTGGAAGGCGCGGGAGTAGATAGTCAGGGCGTCAATCTGGAATCTCGATCTTTTGCTCAGCTTTCTTTAAACCAATCCAATCTAACTGAACAGCCGAGGGAATCCTCTGTGTCGTGCCATACTATTCGAGTCACCTGAACAAATTATCATGTGGTACTAAAGATGCAAAACAAGCTGGCTTAAACCTTGAGATCGCTGCACTCCTCGCTGTCGCTTGCCTCTGTCTACCCCTCTTTGATGAACGTGATCTGAACATGATCACACGAAGTCAATCCGATCGACGTGTTCTAAAGGATGCGTCGAATCGCATCACTCCAGCAATACAGCAGGGATGCGATGTCGTAAATAACAGGAATGTGAGGTACAACCTACGGCCCAGGAAGATCGTGCCGAAGAAAATCATTGTTGACGACAGCGACAATTGCCAACGTAGCAAGAAGAATGCGGAGAAAATACACACCAAGAAGCAAAGGAGGCACGCCGCTGTGGCAGGAATAAGCACCGTCAACGTGGTTCCGTACCAATACAGCGGTCCAGCTGATGATATCGACGAAGGCGACTCGGACGATCCACAATTTTGTCAGGACTACGTGCAAGAAATTTTCCAACATTTTCGTTCAAAAGAGTCGTCAACCGAATACATGAAGGACCAAATGCACATCAACGAACACATGCGTTCCATGCTCATCAATTGGCTGATCGAAGTGCATTTGAAGTTCAAGCTCGTTCCCAAAACCCTCTACATCGCCGTGAACATCCTCGATCGCTACCTCGCCAAGGCCCAAGTCACGAGGCCCAAGTTGCAGCTGGTGGGAATCACCGCTCTGTGGATATCCAGTAAATACGAAGAGATCTGGGAAATCGCGCTAGGAGACTGCTTTCACGTGTGCGACCGAACTTACGCCAGGAACGAAATCGTCGGGATGGAGACGGCCATCCTCTCAATACTCGACTATCGGGTCAGCGCCCCGAGCGCTCACGACTTTCTGATTCGATACCTGAGGGCCGGCCACGCCGACACAAAAACCGTCCAACTGTCTTACTTCATCCTCGACGGAACCCTGCAAAGTTACTTTTTGCTTCGCTTCCTTCCCAGCCAGCTCGCCGCCGCGGCGGTCTTCATCGCGAGGGCCACCGTGGGCAGGAATCCGTGGAGCCCCACGCTTCTAAAATATGCACAGTACCGCGAGGAAGACATATTGCCGGTGGCGCGAGCCGTGGTCACCATGAAGGTTTATTGTTCCGCCGGGCTCTATGCTGTAAACAAGAAGTATGCCCAAAGCAAATATGGAGGCGTCTCGAACATTGAGTTGTGCTCAGACTTGGGTGGCGGGGGAAAAAACTAGAATCGAGAAGGTGCCCGCGCAAGCTCGCTGAAAAGCATTGGCAGTGCGAGCCTGACTCCTTCCTCGATACGGGATATTTGTTTTCCGTCGCGTCACAGGGGAGCTTAGAACTTCTTATTCAAAGCATTGAATACAATTCTGGAAGCGGGCTTGGGTGGTGCGGTACCAATAGTGTTATTCGCAATATAGGCCGGAGCAAATCCATATTTAGCCCCACGTTGGGTGAAAAATCTATACCTCGGATGAAAGCATTTCATCGAGCTCGCTTGCGTTTCAAAAAGAATTAATTTATTGGATGCATTTATTCAAGAAATGGAATCAGTACAATCATGGGGTGATGATTTAGTATCTTGTCACATTAGCCATGGTGGGCGTGGTGTGCGCCTATCCATTTGGTCCATCCACACTTCTTACTGCAACAACAAGTAAATTAAGTTCTTTTGCTTAACCATCATAGTGACCTGAAATAGCCTGCACGGTATGCCACTCTCTGTCAACTGTCCACTCCTCAGGATCAAACATTTTTTGGCGAAACTCAGTCATGTTGGAACACCATCGTGTCGCATTTAGAGGCGCCAATTGATTCGTATCATCTTGAGTTCCGAGGAAAGATGCTCCTCTAAGGAATATTGTTATGACCAAATCCATCCCCCACAATGCTCTTGCAACCTTCACGTCATTTTCAATCGGCCATCTCGAGTATCCCGAGGCAAGATCATTCTATGAAGAACATTGTCACAACCGAGTCCACCCTCAGTAATGCTCTTCCGTCCTGCCTCGTCATTTTCATTTGACCGACTCGATGAGGATACAATATGTTCTTCTGTAGAATCGTGCAGCGAGAAGACCTTGGGTCTGAGCAAATCTGAGAGTGCATCTTATCGTGTGTTGGGTGTGTTCAATTCTCTTGTTCACTGGTCTACCTAGAAGTAGCGAGAACCACCCCTAGATGCGAGGAAACCCAGATCTTTTAGCTCGGTAATCCACCACTGAGCCCCCACGCACAACACATCAATCCCACAGAATAAATCATAAATAATGTTCTTCCGCCTGCAGCAACAGCTCCATATGAAAGGGTGCGAAAAAGAAAATAAGGACGGAAGCAAGTTACTCCTTAAAACTTCGCTGTCTTCTTGCAGGGCATGTTGTCATTCTCGAGGGATTTTGAGAGATTTTTCACCTTTCGTTTGTACTCGGATTTTTGGGAGGCGATGCAGTCGGTCATCGCGACTGTGGTCTCCTTGAGCATCATCTCCAACTGGGTGACGGTTTCAGCGTTGGATTTCCTCCTCCGTAGATGCTTCCGTCCTTGGTCGAATGCCGTCCATGGTTTACATGTGCTTGTGCATCATAGACGCATGCCGACAGGGCACCGCCAGAGATTCGGGAGGGACAACCGACCGGTTGTCGTCGTCGCCTGTGGGAGATGTGTACTCAACGAGGACGCCGGCGTCCTTGGTCTTGCACACGACATTGTAGGAGATCAACATGGATGGAGGAGCGACGTGCACCCGTTTGTGCCCTCAAATGGATGCCACTCAGATCCCTCCTCCCTTTCCGTCCCATAGGTACCTTCATTTGGTTGGTTGTAATGTTGTTTTTGTTCTCCTTTTACCCTTTGTTTGCGATGCGAATCTCCTCCTGCCGGGTCGCACTTCCGCTGCCTTCCATTTTGTCACCATACGCCCCATCTTGCAACAATTTGATTGATGCGAGAGACGAAGTCCCGCCCAACGGTACCTGCTTGTCTCAATCTCGGCCGCGTTCAGCGAACGGTGCAGCTAGTGTGGTACGTGAATTTTATGGGGGCCTAAACATAATTTTCAAGGTTTCCCTCACCCCGACTTTTTCTTTCATCACGCCAAATTTACAAGACAAAATGAACCACAAAAGTGCAAGACCAAATGGGTTGCCAATGGTGCTAAACCAAATATATTCTATTGTGTTAGATCGAATCCCTGTAAACATTCCATGATTTACAATGACCTTGTCACAGCACTAGAAAGGACGGTTTGAGTGCCTGTGCAATGCTGGACTGCATATCTCGAATTTCTGAATTCGTCAATGCATGCATTTGGCAGCTCTCCTGAAAGTCCGATTAGAGATCCCTTCCTTTAGTACAATCTCTTTTGAAACGAATGAAGCCCGTGCACCCCGCCCTCCTTCTGCGCGGCGGGCGATCGAATCTCGAATCTCAGGGTACCGTTGTACAGCTTCTCGTTCGCATCCTTAAGGCTATCCACACCCATGTCCTGGAAGCCGTGCCTGACGCCCTGAACGAGGTAAGGGACATACCGCAGCATTGTCCCCTTGTCCTGCACGGCGCCCGACACACCCTGCGCCACCTTGACAGAAGTGGTCTTGCTGTCGTCCCACACATACCGCTTCTCGCTCCCCTTCGACATGGCCTCGATGCTGCCCATCCCCCTGTACCGTTTGAGCCGCACCCCGTCCTGGTAGAAGTAATCCCCTGGAGCCTCGTCCGTCCCTGCCAGCATGCTCCCCATCATGACGCACGACGCCCCGAGCGCCAGCGCCTTGGTGATGTGTCCCGTGGACTTGATGCCCCCATCCGCCAGGATGGGCACCCCGTGTTTCCGCGCGAACTTGGCGACGTGGAACACAGCCGAGGCCTGGGCGCGTCCCACGGCGCACACCTCCTGCGTGGTGCAGATGGATCCGATGCCCATGCCGACCCGCAGGCCGTCGGCCCCCGCCGGGATCAGGTGCAGGGCCTGCAGGGGCGTGACGACGTTGCCGGCGATCACCTGCAGCTTTTCGTGGGTCGCCTTGAGGTGGCGCACCGTGTCGATCTGGTAGGTGGAATCCCCCTGCGAGGAGTCCACGACGATGACGTCAACGCCGGCGTCTACCAGCGCCCCGGCCCGTTCCCGATCCTCCGGGCGGGTCCCGATCGCCGCCCCCACCAGCAGCTGTTTGGTCACTGCGTCCTTGCTCGCCTTGGAAAATTCGATGTTCTTCAGCAGGTCCGTCCTCGCGATGAGCGCCACCAGCTCGTCGTTCTCGTTCACCACCGGCAGCTTCCCCTTCTTGGTCTCCTTCAGTATTTCGTTGGCCTCCGTGAGCTCCACGCCCTGCTGCGCCACCGACAGCTTCTCGCGCGGGGTCATGATCTCGCTCAGCCTCATGCCGCGATCCGTGACGAAGGTGATGTCGCGATTGGACACAATGCCCACCAGCTTGCCCCCCATTTCTCCGGTGTCGGTGATGGGAATTCCCGAGTAGCCGTGGCGTTCCTTGAGCGCCACGACGTCCTCTACGGTGGACGTGGGCGAGAGGCAGATGGGATCCGTGATGAAGCCGTTCTTGAAGCGCTTGACCTTACGCACCTCGGCCGCCTGGTCCTCGATGGAGAAGTTGGAGTGGATGATGCCGATGCCGCCCTGGAGCGCCATTGCGATGGCCATTTTGTTCTCCGTCACCGTGTCCATGGGGCTGGACACGAACGGGACCTTGAGCGAGATGTTCTTCGTCAGTTTCGTGGATATGTCCACGTCGTTCAGCCCGAAGTCGATGTGACCGGGCATCACGATGACGTCGTCGTAGGTGTAGGCGACGCACGCGGGGTTTTTGATGAACAGCTGGGTGGCGGTGAAGCCCACGGCGCCGGAGTTCAACGTTTCTTCGTCGAGCTCTCCGAGATCCATCGGCGGGAGGTCTCCGTCCCCGTTGGATTTGGACGCGCCGTTCTCCGTCTTTTGCCTCTTATTCCCTTGCGACATGCTGAAAAATTTGAATAATAATTGCCAACTGGAGGTACCCCGTTGCTATTGCTTTGACACAGCTTTGACTAGTGGCTTCTTCTTTCGATGTGTCCGCTTGCTACCGCTGCATCGACGATTGACGAGAGTAAAATGTTTCTATTCTCTTGGAATTGCCATGTGCGTTTTTTGTTCTTCATATGATAGTTTGTTGATGTTTGCTGACCATTTATTTTTGGTGGCGAGATGCCATGTGAATGTGTCATGGTCTGTCCCCCGCCAAAAGATACGGGCTTTGGCGCGCCAAATTCCGGGGTGATATCTCTTGTGTGAAATGGCGGGAGCCATTTATATTTCTTGTGGGGGGGATGGCATGGGAGATGGACTGGGCGAGATTTGTGGGCTTAAGTATTTAGATCTGTATTTATCAACTTAGATACAACCATGTGTGCACCAATCCATGTATTTATCAATGTAGATCTAACCAAGAGGTGTGCCTCCTGTTTCCTCTCTTTTATGTAATTCCCTTTGCCAGGCTTGTTAGCATTGTAGACGCGCGCAAAAGGCGAAAACCCTAGCAATACTCCGGTCAAAAAATAGTCCGCAAATCAGTTGTTTTGGAGCTAAGACTCTGTGTTTTATTTAATTGAAGGTTCAACACCTGGAATTGACTTGGAACCGAACACGACATTACTCTCCCACCCCCTCAAAAGCGATTTTGCCCAAATCCAAGGCAAAATCAATTGCTAGTTTTGCCGGCTGCGCTCCATCTCCGTCTCTTCTTCCATCTCGGAAATGCGATGTGATTTCCATTGTCCTGATCCTACCAGGTACGTTCTCTTTACCATTGATGTTGCTAGTTCTGAATTGGTTTCGGTATCAACAGCAGCGCCAACGGGCTGTGAGCGGCTGTCTTGGGCTCAGCGCTGTATCGTGTTGTTGGTGTCGTATCTTGCCCCAGAGGGCAATGCAAAAGAAGACACTGGACCGGCAGATGCTTCTGAATGGCTTAAACCCTGCCACTGGTTGTTCACTCGCTGTCAATGGCCCCTACCTTGTTGCTTGGTATACCTATGCAGCTATGATACCACTTCATGTTGCAGATCTCCCTCCTCGGTGCTTTTATCTCCTGCGAGAGTCACCATCACCACAGTGTGTCCATCATCTCTGCCCCTCCTTCAGTCCCTTGATCTTGATCTGCCACAGCTCCGTACGTAAGCCATACGCCATTACCTTGGATTATCCCTGCATAAGTCCGTTCCCCAGGTAGAGCCAGCAGAGGTAGATACCTTTCGCCCTCCAGAAAGATACCTTTCTTGGTGGACATGCCAGCGTGAGAGCATACATGTGATTTGCGCACTTGCCAGAAGAAACTTCCCACCGTAAATAGAAACAAGCCAAGAAGCTTGAAACAAGCCAATCTTTTGCTCATGGTTTACGTAGAACGCTTATTCTACTCTAGCACTGCAATCACACTTGTAGACTCTCTTGGCAAATCTTCGCAACCTCAAGTAGTGAACAGCAAGAAAATCAGGGTCAAAACCAAGAACCTTTCTCCAACAGGAAATCACCATGACGTTTTTGGCCAGTCCAACCGACCAAGCCACCATCAAAACAGGATTCCCTCATCAACGTCAACAGCTACAACATGAAGCAGTTGTCAAAGATCTTGTTGGAATACTTGACCATACTTATGGCCGAGTGCGGAAAATTCCATCGAACAGCAACTCAACCAAATGGCAATCTGTACATCGCGATTCCTGTCAGCCTTTGGCCCAATTACAACCAAGCCACAGCCACGTACCCATGGTGGTTCCCATTTCCCGGCCATGTCCCAGTCTACCCGACCGGTACAAACTCCAATGCACGTGCCAATATCGACAACCAGCTTGCCGTGCTGAATAAGGGCTTCACTGATGAGGCCGCAATGGACGTTGCTCTGGCCGAGCGCTTCTACACCCTCCTACGACCTGAAGACCAATCCCACCTCCGTCAATATGTCAATCACATGGCTGCTCCGACATTCATCCAGATCTTTGAAGAAGCAATCTTCCTTTTTGGCCGAACAACCCCAATAATGAGGAGTTCCATGTGGCAGAAACTTACCAATCCGTGGAATTACAGAGACGGATTCCGGGTCCTTTGGGACCGCATCAAGCACATCCAAAATTTTGGCATCTACGCGAACCAACCAATCCCCGAGACCGACATTGTCGATGCAGCACTCATCCTCATTGCACAATCAGGAGCGTACAAGGACGCCTACTTCTGCTTCTGCTTCAACCAGCAGTCACAACAGTATCAAGGCCTGTGGCAATTCTTCAAGCAGGCCAAACGTGATCTCAAAGAGGTGGGCATGGAGGCCTAGAAATTGGGACACGCAGCAACATTACGACGTGCTCAACTACTACGACGCAACACAGGCCCTCAAGGAAAGCATTGCCGACCTTGTGGGCGCCGTCAAGACCAATGAACAGGCACATATGGCGGCCAGCCATCAATTCCAGCAGGGACAGCAGCAGACCGACCAGCTCACCGCAGCAATGCAGATGGTGCAGCAAATGGCGCCCAGCATGCAGGGATTGCAACAACAAGTCGCCTTCCTCATCAACCAGCAGCAACAGCCCCAGTAGCAAATCTTCCAGCTGCCACCTGTATGTCCACCTGCCCTGCAGCAACAACAACAGCGCAACGGCAGAGGCAGGAACAAGGAAAACCAAGGCAGAAATTGAGGGCGATCCCAAGGCACCAACCCCATCCAGCTACTCGGTCCAGCATTGGACCACTATCGTTGTGGATTTTTTTTGTCAAAACCACCAGAGGAATCAGAATAGCCAACGCAACCAAGCTCTTCCCCACACACTGCAAGTTCCAGCTATATCTGAGCTTGACAATACGGTATTAGCAGCAGAAGAATTAGTCAACATATTAAAGGCCACTGTATCAATCCCAACTAAAAAGAAGCTTGACCACGTCAGAATCATCAGGGAACACACTTGAATTATCAGCAACCAACCAGCTCCAAGGGTGAGAAATGAGCCAGAACCGAACCGAGGGTGAATGCACCAACTACATCCCACGATGCAACTGCTACAAGGGTGGTGCGCCAACAGCCTAGACTCCATCAACGACAAATGCGTGCCAATATCCCAATGCCAACGATTGTGGAAGAGCCAGCAGCACATCAAAAGCAACCCTTTTCTTGTGCTGATGCCATCACAAAAAACTAGTTTGATTGGGGCCCTCCTGTTGATTACTTGCTTGGAGCAGGGCATTCTGGTATTTTCCAATTTCCTTCTATTGACTTTTACTGTGATGCTCTTTCCTGGTTTGTTGGAGAAGGGCATTTCAGCGCCTTTTGATATCCTTCTGGTGTGCTTTGAGGATCTCTCCTGTTGCATCAACATCTTGGCTTTCAATGCCACCACTTATGCAGCACTTGTGTAGACAACCACGGTTGATAAAGGCCAACATTTGGAGTATCCTTTGTGAGAAAATCTAATTGATGCATCGAGCAATGATCAGAATTCTTTTTTTGCTTTTAGTTTTATAAAATATTCTAGAGGCTCACATTTTCTGAGAAACAACTTTTGAAGACAATACTTCATGAAGTTGGTGTGACAAGGAACCATATCATTTTTTGTGCTGATCCAAATTTGGACGCTACTTACATTGTGTCTCATGCAGCTTGATTTGGTATGAAGCATTCATGGTACACACCCTGTCGGGACATACGCGTTGTTGGCAATGGATACTTAATGACTCACACCGTCAGTGGCTGAGTGGTTGCGGTCTGGTCCCTCAACCATTCTGCTACTGGTTTGGTTCCCTGAATTGGATTCTGGTGATTTCAAGGGCTCGTGATGGCCGTAGTACGTATTATAGAAACCACGTGTCAGTGAAAATGCCCGCACCCAAATTGTGGACATGTGAAACTCCGTTTGCCCATGCAGAACACAATCAGATCTATCCGATGCACATTGGGTTCTATATTGCGCGTGCCGGTGTGAGAACACGGTGTGTACCAAGAAACCCTTCAGCCCTGCAAATGTGCGCAAAAGTGCGTGCAGGGCAAGTTAAAAACCATCCGACAGCAATGTCTGGTAGGACACCCGGCGTGAAGGATTCCAGGGTGTAAGTAGGGTTAGGCTTAACAGGAATACAACTGTAAGGTTTGGGGCCAATCGGCCAAAGTATGTGTTTTAGTGTATGTACCCTTGTAAAAATATATAAATAAAGGAATTAATATAAATTACTGTCTATGTGTCTAGATAGTCCAATGTTG
>JALLOY010000807.1:0-10062 GCA_036939835.1 Thalassiosira delicatula
CCGCTCAATCGACCCTTATACAAAAGTTGTGGGATATTATGACTGAAGCGCTCCGAACATAAAATCAACAGAGAATGGATGGCATCGTAATCCACACGAACGAATCAATCCAATAGCCTACCCTCGTAGTTGTGGCGACACCAAGAATGAGACGTGCAATTGCGTTTGCATTCAGTTCTATCATCACTTGGCTGAATCCTATCGCTTCAGCAATCCCCCTAAATGTCGCAAGTGCATCGCAACCGTCTTCTTCTTCTTGCCACCAGCTTCCATGCCCAAATATTTCTGCCGTCGGCAGCCATAGCCATGGAATCGGAAATTCGAACAACGACAGCAACAACAATCCACCACCGAGGAGAAACCTCGCTTTGCAGGAGTACGAAGAGTTCTACAGAAACGAAGTGGAGCGTTGGCTCACGAAAAAACGAACCGCGATCGAAAACTCCGTCTTCGTTTCGTACGACTCCCTGGGGTACGCCCGCCCCAGCACCGCCTACGCCTACGACGATTTCGCGGAAACGCTGTACTCCATGTCCGTCGAGGGCGTCGGCGACGTCGGGGAGATATCGTTCTACGTCGGCCAGGCGGAGGAGAGCGCGGTCCGCGGCCTCGTCAACGTCGCCGCCTTCCTCGCCCACGCCATGGCGGTGTCGATCAGGCACGACGCGTGCGACGAGTTCAATGTCGACGTGACGGACCTCTCCCGGAAGTATGCGATATCGAACTCGTGCGGGCAGTGGGGGCGGTCGTATCAGGACGAGGTCTGCGACGAGGGCGACGAGACAGCCGATGGGGCGACGGCGTCGTGCGACGTCGATCTGGACATGACGTTGACGGCGGCGGATGTGCCGGGGGGGGAATACGCGCCGCCTCCGTTCGAATGCCGGCCGAGGGGTGAGCCGTCGGATTTCACCGGGCACTGGGACGCGGAGCTGGGCGTTTTGAGGGAGGAGTACCCGTACGCCAATCGGAGGGGCGTGATGCACAACGAGGGATGTTGTTGGTGAGTGTGGCAGTGTGACAGTGTGGCATCATTGTCTGTTGATAGAGCGTGCTCGATGATAAACAACTTTCGCTCACAGTTTGGTCTCATCTGATGATGGAGCAGGTGGGGACGGGGAGTATTATTCACTCGAGGAACATGCAACTTTGGAAAATTAAATCGCTATTTAGGGCGCTTGGCCGCGGAGCAGGGTTCCATCAACTTCTTCGATGTCGATTTTTGTATCTATCCAGAAATCGTGTGCGAAGGGTTCGACACAATGCATTTGCGCTGGATTGTGGGTCTTTTTGAATGGGCAGGTATGTTCTCGCCAAGCGCTTTTCGACTTGACTTCTTAACCCTCTGTTCCTTAATTATTACCTCTTCGCAATGTCTCGCGGACAGATCGCGTTCAACCGTATGAAAATTCAGAGGAAGGATTGAATTACATGAATGAATTGAATACCTTCGTCGAAAGCGGTTTTGTAGATGTCAACCGATTCATTGATGTTGTGGGAGATGCCCTTCCTTATGGTTGTACTGACGCGACTTGCTTGGCTGCAGAAGACCAAGTGAGGCAATATCGGAGAGATAACTTTCTCAATCTTGTATTCAACGTTCTAGACCTTCCATATCTGGTCGATGCAACTCCGTTTCCGTCTCCACCCCCTACAAGCAAACCAACAAAGGATTCCACCCTACCTCCAACACCTTTGCCAACGCCGAGATCAACACCACGACCAACAATGACTGCATTCATATTACCAGAACCCCTGTCTTCAATGCCGACCAAACTGCCAACAAAACAATCCGGTTTGCCACCAGCAACTGCACCCCCAACAAAAATTTCAACTGCCAGACCATTCATACTTCAAACACAATCCCCTACAACCAAATCACCTGTGCCAGAGACACCATCGCCAGCTGACAGGCTCACAGATGTGGTTTGCTTTGGACAATCAACCGGATTCGTCCCCATCAACGAATGCAGAGAATATGCGCAATGCGTCAATGGGAACGTAGCTTCCAAAGGATCTTGTGCATTGGGGCTTCGTTTCGATTCCACTCTCAATGCATGCAATTGGGAGTCTTCCGTTATTTGCACTGCGCCAACGAGGAGGCCCACGCCCCGACCGACGCAACAACCGACCACGCTGAGACCGACAGAGCAACCTTTGGTAACAGTCAAACCGACGGAGCCGCCATTTTATACTATTCAAATAGATGCATCACCGCAGATGCCGCAACCGCCTTCGTCGTTGTCTCCTTCCATTGGATCTGTACCAATTCCACCATCGACGATGCCTCCATTCGATTTCATGAGTAACTCCGATGGGCAAAAAGAACAACCTGACAATCCACTGCCGTCGCCGAAGCCATCACATGGTGAGGCAACTCTAATTATTCTCCCATCCAGTGGATCACGGGGAATGGGATGTAATGTTGTCCTATCAATTGGGATATTGTGTATAGCTGTGGCTGGAGCTTACTAGCTCGTTTGCAAACTGAATAAATTAAAGCCTGTTCCTTTCATGTTGATTCTTTGATATTATTCATTCTTGGAGAATGGACATCGATAGAACCACTCAATGATTCACCGCTCAGACTCTGCACATTGCGCCATGGAAAGTAGAAAAGCCATACTCAGTGGAAAATTTACTGGAACTCAGGATACATTTCATACACACATTGTGTATTGCCTTTTCACCATTTCTGACATAGACTACAACAGAGCCAATAGATCCTCACATTGCAGGGAGTTCGACTGCTCACATCAGTTGTTTCCCTGTATTTGCAAGTGAGCCATCAAGAAAGGCAACCGATTTCAAAGAACCCGTGGCATCATAGCAACGGACTACTGACCGAGCAACTTTCGACGCAGAACACACCGCTAGAAAGTGGACATTTATTGCATCCGCTGCACCTACATCCCCAAAAATCTCATCCTTCTCAGAAATCGATTCTACGAAGACGAACCCAGTCAGCGGTCCCAGCCCCTTGCTGACGTCGTATTCTTTCACTCCTTCATCACGTTCGACAATTTTCTTTTCCCATTTTGCTCTCGCCAGAGACCACGGTTGATTTGAATTTGGCATCCGCACTCTTTGTATTAGCTCCCAATTAATATCATTTCGTAGTTGGGAAGCATTCAAATCTGTTGTAGCATGAGAGTCTTCGCTGCCTTCATCGCCTTGATCCAACGTCGAAACTGGTCGCGATAATTCGAGAAATTTTGGACTCATTTGATGCATGGCGCTGCGTTCCGCCGAACTACACTTCGCCACGGCGGAAGCCTCCGATAGCTCGGCAGCAATCCACATTCGTCGTCTGTCCGGAAATGCTAGACTCGCCATTAAATGTTTTGCCTCTGACGCCATTTCGCCGTTCTCGTCCGACGCGTTCCAATCCCACGCTTCCGGACCCGCGCCGTAGGATCCGTCGTCGGCGTAAACGAACCCGCCATCGGCGCGATTGTGGTACGTTCGATGATCCTCTCCGTCGCTAGTCTCGAATAGCGAAGAGAGCGGAAGTTCTCGGATGCCCTGAATGGCGCCCCCGCAGGATCTCATCACTTCCTCCACTTCGTGCACCGTCGGCGCGGCGGCGTCGTCTTCCGCGTTGGTGACGATGGTCCACGGTCCGACTGTGGAGCTTGCGAACTCGTCGAATCGCGGTTGAGCGCATGGCTTCCATGGAGCGGATGCAATGCTAGGAGTGGCGCAAAGCACGCGCGCAGCGTCGGTGTTGCCGTGAGTTGTCCTGCGGGAAGACGGAGGACGACGGTCGACGATGGGCGCATGGCGCAAAAAAGATGCTGAGCTCCCGAATGACCAGACCGCAGAGATGGCAGAAAACAGCGAGAAGAAGGCCAGTGGATTCAGCAACGGCATCCTTGCCATTTTAGACTGCGTAAATTGTTGGATTGGGGTGATCACATGAGATCGGGAAACAAAGTCACGATTTGGTAGGATTACCAAGGAAAATAATGCCAAAAACCCCGTCGCGACAGAAAACGGTCAAGAGTCGCCCCGCGGTGGCCGGCGCCGGCATTGCTGGGGGGGCGGAGCGAGATGGAGAAGTGGAAAAGGCAGGGGATTGAGCGCAGCGACGCGACCAAATCCGGCGATAGATTTTGACACACACCCATATGGGAATCATATAGTAGCGATCATGTTTATCGCTGAAGGTGAGTACGTCATTGATGTCAAGATTTTTCTCCGCGTCAGTAGAAGTATGTACAATAACCGTGAAGTCACACACATACTCCTAGTATGGTAGAGTACCATAGATAGGTAAGTACGATTTCGTATGCGTAGGGACCAGTCAGTACGAATCGTATCGTACCACACGCTACCGCCTGTATGTAAGTGTAACCGCACGGATTCAATGATTCATCATTGCGCATGCACCATCCATCGACTTCCAACCCCAATTGATCACTTTTTGTTCGACAAGTCTTCAGCAATAAAACACGATGAAGGTCGCCGCTCTCTTTGCCACTATTGCCGTCACGGCCAATGCTTTCGCTCCCTCTTCGTCTTTCACTTCGTCAGTGTCTGTCAGCAATGCAGGGCCCTCGGGAAGTGCGCTGTCCATGGCAATGGAGCGTACTTACATCATGGTGCGTCAATCCTGTTGCTTCCTGTGCGTTCTTGGATGATGAATGGTATCGCAATTCGACTTGCTCAAACCTCTTCGCGCCGCCTGACCCGACAGATCAAACCCGACGGAGTTCAACGCGGCATCGTGGGCAACATCATCTCGCGATTCGAAACTAAGGGATACAAGCTCTCAGCCCTGAAAACGAAACAGGCCACGGCCGAACTCCTCAACACGCATTACTGTGATCTCGCTGAAAAGCCATTCTTCCCGAAACTTCGCGAATACATGATGAGCGGACCAGTGGTGTGCATGGTCTGGGAGGGTAAGGAGGCCGTGACAACTGGGAGAAAAATGCTGGGAGCGACGAACCCGTTGGAGTCTGCGCCGGGCACCATTCGAGGTGATTTCTGCATTGAGGTCGGGAGAAATATTTGCCACGGATCAGATTCGGTAGAGAACGCGGAGAAGGAGATTGCATTGTGGTTCGAGGAGGGAGAGGTTCTGGATTGGGAGTCCCATTCCAAGGATTGGCTTTATGAGTAAGCATTACTTTTGCACACAAGCTATATCATATAGTAGTATGACATGAACACTTCCGGCGAATTCTCAGATGGTTCCCACAGGTTTAATAAATTAACATCTGATCATCATTAATGCTATTGTGCAACTGAAACGCCAATCAACTTGGCAATCCTTTTCAGATGAAACAAAGAGAGACTGCAAATATACACGTTCCATACAAATTAAATCAGGCATACGAGATCCTTAATCAAGAGGTGTGATTGTGCCTTCAAAATAGTACTCGCAGCAAGCTACGGCATGTATCCAGTATCTGCGCCCATCATTTTCTATTGTTTGATTGGTTCATGATAGACGGGTAGTGTGATTGGACGGATCAAGGATGGATGAGGTGACAGGGTATGTTGCCAAACAAGAATCCAGAAAAATCATGCAGCAATCTAAGATTCTTGGGGTTATTGTTTATTCAATGAGCACTAAAATAGTTATACTCGACAGAGAGGTTCAAGAAAACGAAGCAAGACTTTTGATCCATCCAATAGATCACGAAGTCACAGGCATATCGTCGGACTTTAAAAGTGAGATGCGAAATCGAAGTGAAACTGAGCCACGGACGATGGGGAGTAACATCGCGGTTGCAATCGTTTCCGGTACCCTTCGCAAAAATTGCTTTCATAAACGCAATGGAGCACCTTTTCGACGCCCATGTTCGTTGCATTTGCAACGTCGACTGATGGCAAATATGGATGGAAAGTTGCGACAATTAGCACGTGCTTCGCTTCGAGCATTGCTCCAATTGAAACAAATCAAGATGATTACTTACATGCTAATGCACTCAATACTTCGTGGGAATGTGCCCTAACAAATTCGCTTTCGTCATTAGTCAACATGATCAGCGAGGACAATAGTCCCGTGTGAGCAATCATATTTAGGCGATCACGAGGGAAAGAGGCTTGCTCCTGGTATGCCTTGACGGTCCACTTGAGTACTTGATCTGATCTTCCAAATGACATGGTGACTAAAGCTTGGAGAAGGCGGACATGGCACTGGTCGCTGGAACGAACATACGTCGCAACTTTTTTTACTGCCATGGCAGCTGCGATGGCCAGTTTATCGTGACGACACGCCAAGGACGAAAGGGTCATGAGAAGGTCGGGGTGACGCCCAAGACGGGACGCAGTGCAGCTGCAAGTGAGACTGCCGAGAATTCGTGTGGCAGTGATGCTCAAAGAATGGGAGGTGCATGATGAAGCCACCCGTAGCAACGTGTCGAGGACAACTCCATTCTTGTATGAGACCATGATGACTTTGTTTTCGGGGACCGATGCCAGATAGCCCAGCGTCTGAATGGAATAGGTGTGTGCCTTCGAGGCGCTCGGACCCCCGGCCAAGGTCAGAACTGCATCCATCCAAAAGCCGCATTTGCTATCCTCCTGAATAAGGCGCGTCTTATTCTTGGTTTCCAAAGCGAAGTTCATGATGATACGAGCGGACTCTTCCCTCACGGCCTCGTACATGTGCGTGGTCCCAATCGCGATTGACTCCAGAAGAGACGGGAAATCGAACATGACTCGTTTATTTTGAGAACATTCAGATAGATTTGCAATTATCTTCATGCTGAGATGCATCACAAATCTACCCGTGGCGCCATTGATATTGGCCACGAGCGAAGTCAGCAAATATTCTTGCTGCTTGACCCTTGTCAGCGGCACTCGGGCGCCCATCATGAGCTTGTCAGCGACATTTTGCGCCAGGACGAGTGATTTGGCGTCGCCCTTTTTGCCCAACCTGTAGTTGATCTCAACCAACTCCAATAGGTCGAGTATGAGAGTAGAAGCATCGGTGCAAAACGAAGCGCAAAGCCTTTCATCGGAGCACCGGTAAAGTTGGATCAAGATTGATAAACAGTATCGAATCTCTTTCTTGTCAAATGGCGAGCACGAACGAAGAATGCTGCAAACAATTGCGACTGCCCCAGCTTTGATGTCGCGATCGTGATTATTGGTATCGTGGTGATCGAATGCCTTCGCGGCTATGCTCAACTTCTTTAGCCGATCACCATCGCTCTTGGCGCGGGTCACGTCTGAATCAAGGCGAAGAACATCAAAGGTGATTAGTTTGAATAAGTGATAAACGATCGTTGCTCCAACTTGCTCAGACACACTACGCCTCACCGAACAGCTTGGACATTTGAGTAGTTTTAACCCTCTGTCCTTCCAAAGGAAAATAACCAATTACTCGAGCTCGAACCATATTTCTCTGCTTGACAATATATATTTTTCCAGTCACTGATGCGATTTGTGTCTATAATATGCACAGCACAATGTTGTTGCTCGGGCGAGTAAAGGGCACGCATCTGTGGTACTACTACCTAGAGGTAGTGTAGTGCCAGCTCGACCTCGACACTATGTAAAATCGCCACAAACAACTTTCAAAGTCCAACATCGCACCTGAAGAATCGCGAGACATTGCTTGAATGAGTGCTGATCTTGCCGACGACTTCTCCTCGCCAAAAGAAAGGTGAGGAGATCGTACGTATTAGGAGTATGTATTTACTCATGCACACGTTCACTGCAAAACTCGTGCGACTTGACAAACGGCTAGAAACATGTTTTATGAGATACGTACTGATACTTTGTGGCAGCTCTAACACACATAAGTAATAAGTGTGAGTATCTATCTAGAAGTGGACTTGGGATTATGAGATTATGCGCCAACGCAACTTCTCCATCAAATTCTAGCTTTGCATGTCTCGCCGTCGAAGAGATTTCAAGCCTCGCAGAAATCAAAATCTGGAAGGATTCTGGTTTACGTGATCTCTCCATTCATCATCGCTGAGCTTGTGATCCCAAGGCAGACCCATAAATCCACGCTGGTAATCCATGTACGCTTTTTGAATCTCCTCCTGCGTGTTCATAACCATAGATCCCTGCGAGGCAATGGGTTCTCGTAGCGGTTCTCCCGACAGCAAGAGCACATCCGCCTCCCCTTCCAACGCTTGTATCGTGAGTTGCTCTCCGCCGGGTTCAAGGTAGACAGTATGATGAGGAGGGATGCGTTGATCGTCAACTTGAACGGATCCTTTGCGAATGTAGAGGATGGCAGTTTCATGTGTTGGTGGAAGAATGTGGTTCCAAGTGGATGGACTTTTTNAATTTCTCCAGCCAGATGGAGAGACATTGGGAGACTTGGATGCAATGGTGCTGGACATCATAGCTGATGCTCTTGCACTGAATTTGGGATCCAAGGAGCTTGTTGAGGCCTTGTCATGAAGAGATAGGATCTGGACAAATTGGAACTCTGCCTCACCAAAAACAAAAACTGGACTTCATATCACCCAACAGTACTAATTAATACTCACTTTCAATTGAATTCCTTTTGGTCAAAAACATTATTTCTACTAATTTCCATGTTACAGATGGTTAGATATTGGGCCTGTTAAAAACACACGTAGCATGTAAAAATTCCTGTAAAAACAAGCTAATAAAAGGGCAATACAGTCCGTAACGTGCTCTAAATTAAAATTTTCAAGAATACTATATAGTACTCAAGTTATTTGTATTGCCAGGCGTTGCGACATGGTCTGCATGGCATTCTGTACACATGGGGACCTTCTTATTGCATTTGCAAATGGTTCTGATTTTTTTGGCAGTTAGCGCACTTAATTTTTTTGCGTAAATTGTACTCTAATAATCGAAGCGTTGGTTGGACATTCGACTGGAGCTCGTACGCCATTGTGTTCTCCAGCAACGATGGTGGTGATCGTCGATCCATCCTCGGATGTGATTACAGGAGTTACATCGGGAGGCGGAGAGGCAGAAGAACTCATGGAGTGGCTTTTCAAGAGTTGTGCATCTGGGGGTGACATCTTGTGTGCTGCCGGAAGATTCAGCCAAATTTGGTACAATTCCTGGGACGACGTCGATAACAAACCCCCCTTATCTTTGTCAGGCACGCTTACATCCCACATTTCTTCGTGCTGTATCCCAGCACCGGCGGTCAGCCATTGAACATGATTTCCTTCATGCCGTTCCTCTGCCCCATAGGATTGTTTGATACCCAAGCTATCTCGATGATAGAAACCTCCCTTGAGAATGTATGTCACAGTAATGAATCCTCTGTGAGGGTGAGATGGGAATCCTTCAGGGAAAAACGTCCTCTGAATGTATCGAATTGGATCCCAGTTCATAAATGCTTTTCATTATTTCATTTGATGTTGCATGTTGTTGCGTGTAAAATAGATGATGTAATGAGTAACGAGCGAAAGACACGCCTGAGCAAGAAGTGATGCAAGCACCAGTCTTCTTACCGTGTCTATGATGGACGAGCAACACAAAAGGAGCTGTGGACGATGATTCGAAAAAGTTGGGACAAACTCTCCCCCCAATAGCATCTTCCCATTGGGCGGCAGCCTCTTGACCAAAGATTTTGGACGCAAAAAAAAGAAAGACACCCTGCCATACAGGCCATACCGGAAGGCGCGCAAACTTTTCGACATTGGCGATTTTACGCTGAGACGATCGCGTTGCAGATTGGATTGGAAACGAAGCTTTCTCTGAGGTGCCTGATGGGTTGTTGCCATCGATTTGGTCGGTGCTGATGAGACGCAGACCAAAATTCGTGGACACCGATGATTGTGGCTTCCTAAATGCCGTCGCTAGTACCCGTGTAGATCGAGGACAAAATGCATGACAGGAGAGAATTATATTTGTCGCGAAGGGCAGGAGAATTTTAACGAGACATTTTCGCACCATCGTTGAAGGATCGGATAAGAATAAAAGTGTATCGTACAATAATTAACTGTGCAGGAGTAGATAGTTTAGGGTGGTGCAAAAATACAAGGCCAATATGGCCAAAATACAAACGTAAATACAAAAAAGTTTCATATTGTTCCTAAGTACAAAGCATACGAGATTATGGCGTCAAAACATACACCCTAGGTACACGTGTAGAATTTT
>JALLOY010000808.1:0-10020 GCA_036939835.1 Thalassiosira delicatula
TGGCACTTTCGTCACCGCACCCGCCTCAGCGAGAGAATGTCAGTTAGTTTCCTGTTCATCCCACTATTTATGAATCATCAATCGCAATCCATCTATTCCGAATTACCGGCTCATTTTTCACTTGACGGACGAAGAATTTGTAAAACCTACCTGCGTCTCCTCCGTCTGTACCTCATACTGCCTTCAGAGCAACAACAGCAGCAACAGCAACAGCAACAGCAGGGAACTGATGGGTTTGGGGGTGATGATGATGAGATGGAATAGAAATTTTGAATGCAGAGGGGGGGCCCCCTTTTGTTTAGAACTATCAAGAGGTGAGTTTCAGCTGGCTGGGAGAATAAACATTTTCCTTCTTTTCCCTGATCATAAATTTATGGTATTGTTCTATTCACCAACTTTGTCTCTTAGTTGAACTCTTAAACTAATAATTGTTGTCACTGTGAGCCTTCTGTACAACAGACAGCGTTGTCTCCCATATTTGATTTGGACAGAAATTTGAAAGATAAGTTTTGCATGCCACTAGAACTGAAATTTCACTTGTTTTCTGTCATTGTTTTATTGTTATAACAGCCCCACCCTCTTCTCTGGTTTATTATTACAGAAATTTCATCTCATTTCCATGAGCGGGCTTATGCAAAAAAACATGTGAACTGCCGCCAACTTTTAATTTGCTGGAAATTGAGAGGCAAGGTTTACTTAGCTGCTTGAATTGAGACTGTGCCTATTTTCTGTTCTTATTTCATTGTTCCAACCCTTCCACCCTCTCCTCTGCCTCCCTCTTTTACAGAAACTACGTTTTGATGCAAGTCAGGATCCAAGCACTTGATTGTTGTGCTGACATTATGACGTGTGTCGATGGCTGCTAGCTTTGGTTCCCCTATAGTCCTTGTACCTTTGTATTTATCCCCCTGGCCTTTGATCCTCCCCTGTTACCCGGGCTGATGTTCAAGGTGGTGTCAATTCTGTAATTTTCACTTTGGGAGCAGTCACACTCCTTGGATGTAGGGTACATTTAAACTTTACTTTTTGATGTCTTGTCATAGCTGATGAAACAAAACCATCTGCTTTGATGCAAAGAGGTGGGGTATGGTAGATTTGATGTGGGGCTCACTGCCAATAACACCCGTGTAATCAGTGACTTTGTCTGTTTGGATGAAAATTGAACATATTCTCTCATTCTCATGCCTCATTACATATCTATTATGACCATGATAACAAAGTTTAATATATTCTTAGTTGCTATCTATAGGTAACTCAAAAATTAAGTTAAGGGTTAACGTCAACCTACTATGTCTGAGGTAAGAGAGAAATAGTCAAGAAAAGGGAGCATTTCAATGAGCTCAAAAGCACCCTGGCAGTTTTGTTGACCATGGAGTCTTGGCCTGAATGTAGATTGATTGGTTTTGAAAGCCAAATACTTAACCTTCTACCACATAGGGTGAAGGACAATTTGCCTGGGCATCAATGGTGGGGAGCTCCACAGCAATTTATCTCGCCCAACCCCACATGGTGAAAGTTTGGTTATATCTTTGCTCCACCCTCAATAGAAATGGCAATTGACCAAATAAATGTTAACTACAATAGGGGAAATGAAAAGACCTCACATGTCAAATTATTTATTAATTAAGGGGTGAGTATTTGAATTTTCATGCCTGCTATGCCAACCTCGAACACCGTCCAGCCAACCCCGCTTCCTACAAGATTTAGCAAATGCTACCATCGTGACACTAAGTAAGATACCTCTTCTGTGGCACATACTCTCAATCTTATCCTTCAAGCTTTGACCACCATATTGATGTGTTGCATCAGTGTAGTCTTTGGAGAGGTATTATTATCAGATGGGGCAAATAGCCCAGATGTTTCTAGAAATCCTCACCTTAAAGTTGGGGGGAACAACTGTGGTGTTCTGTAGTGCTAGACAGTGATGAGATCCCCGTGTGCCTCACTACAGCCACACACACACCCTTCGCCATGGAGCCACCCAAGTCTTGGTGATGGAAGTATTTTATCTCTTAGCCGTGCACAGTAACTTGACCTCAATACAGCTGTTCCAGCCATGGAGAAACAGATCCTGTTGACAATGATCATTCATGATTTAAGTAATCCCAGAAGTGGCAAAGTGCGGTATGTTCAGCACAATGGATCTAACCCACCTGCAGAAAATAAAAGTCAGACACCAAATAGTCACAAGGAGAGTTGTTTTGAAAGTGCAGTGTTCATCTGTGTCACTGCAAGCTGCACCCACCATAGACTGGTGGATCCCATGCAACACCCGTACCACAATGAATCTCCCCACTCTTAACTCCTCTGAAATGAAAGTTGCACCACAAAAGGTTGATGTCACATCTACCACACTGTGGCGCCACCCGCCATGGCCATGGAGTTGGCTGATAATC
This sequence comes from Thalassiosira delicatula, assembly GCA_036939835.1. Lineage (NCBI taxonomy): Eukaryota > Bacillariophyta > Thalassiosirophyceae > Thalassiosirales > Thalassiosiraceae > Thalassiosira > Thalassiosira delicatula. The sequence continues at coordinate 2,397 of JALLOY010000808.1, forward strand.
CCGTAGGCCCAATGATCATGTAACGATAGATCTCTGACCTACCCTGAATTGAAAGTTGCTCCACAAAGATTTTGCAACACAGTTTGCTACACTATATTCCTGGTGCCATGGGCATGGAGTTTAATCACAAATTCACACATAATCAACACTAAGACTAGAGGTGCAAAGCAATACCCATGCCGCACTACACCTTATCCTCTCCCAAGAAATGAAATGCGAGTAGAACAAAACTCACATTGGTAGTCAACAAGAGAGGCAAGAACATATGAAGGTGATTGAGTTTAATTGGATATGGGTGATTGTCATGTTGTTGTTAGTTTTGACGCAGTGTGTATGCGACATCTTGTACTCCTTTGTATTTGCCAAGACTGTGGGGAGAAAAAACTAATTGTGATCGTCCGCCTTTTTGCACAGTATACAACTTGAATACCAAAGGGATATAAAGTATTTCCACTGATGCCCCTGTCAATTCCTACAAAGGAACTCTAGTTTTCACTGATGTCATCATCAATACCCATGATAGACTACGTATGTGGGAAATGAGGGGGAGGATTGTGGCTTGCCTCCCCACTGATTTCAGTTAGAAACAATATTATCCCTTACTTGTAGTTTAGGCTATAATATAACAATACACCCTTGATCCCACATGATTTTAGTTTTGCAGACCTGATCAATGATAGGGATATTGGAGTTGTATTTAAGTCTACAACAAAATGATATACCCTTGATCCTGCACAATAACAGTTTTGCAAACTTGATCAATGCTAGGGATAATAAGTTGGACAACCTGTGCAAAGAAAAAACCTAAACAACTCAAGCAACAGGGTGTCATAAAAACCATATAGCATACCTTATTGGTGATCATCATATGTAGAAGTACGTAGTGATGCAACCATAAAAGTTGGCTTGATTCTATGGTTGGTGGCAAGAAAAAACATATAACCATGAGGCTGGTTCAAAACCTATGGTGTGACCAGAAACATTGAAAACCAGACCCCAGGGAGATCGAACAAATTCACATGGGGACAAAAGATGTTGATGTGGCCCAAGAGACTATCAGCGGATATGTGCTATGAGAGGGTCTACAAGTAGTAAGCTAGTAGTCAGCCTGTTTGAACTTTTGTTTTAACAGGTACCTGTTTTAATCTTTACACAATCTCCTTCTATGTAAATTCACAATCAGGTAGATGGTAGGGTGATCATTTCTAATCAGCGTTATGTTTCCCAATTGCCCCCTCTTTTGATTATGCCAATACCATGTGTGTGAAGTATAGGATATGCACATTCCTAAGTGATTGCAGTTTTTCTGCATTCTTCATTGCATTATTTAATGTTCTTGTGTTTTCATCGTAATTTCTCTGAGAATATTTTGTTTAATCATGCTTGTTTGCAAGGGAGTGTGAGATTGTGGTATTTCATACATACCTGTAAACTATAATATGGCATTTAGAGTTAGTGTTTTGAGTTTATTGGGCACAAATTTTAAAAAAGAGTCAGAAACATCAGTTTTTACTGGAATTAATTCTACCTAAACATGCACTTCATCCCCGAATGTCTACATCACACCTATCACAATGATGAACTCACAGAGCAGGTATACCTTCTTTTTATTTATATACACCATACACACCATCACCAGTGATGAATGTGATTAAATTTGTATCAAATACTCAGACTGCTTGTAACAAAAGGAAATACAGGTGCACAACTTGATACCCACCTAACTCAAAAGACAAACTTGCAAATTCAACCCTGGAGCCAGAGTTACAGAAATTGATAGACAATTAATTATATTCATGTATATACGACTCAAATCCATAGCACAGATCTTGGATAAGAACATACACAAAAGCAACATTCATGGAAAAATGAGAATGAAACATTTTGACAGTATTTTCTTCATCAACAAAACTGAAGGTCTTCACGTCAAAATTGTCTCAGATTTTGGAACTGTCCCACTGTAAGAAATACACCCAAAGGTACTCTGTTCCAGGCCAGAATTTCTCTTTGTATTTGTCTCCACAGACACCCAAGGAAACCCCATGATTAGGCAGGTGTTGGTGGGCTGGTAGCCAGATAATACATTTCTGGTGTTAAAAAATAACTCACAAAAGGCACAGCAACGTCAAAAAAGCCTGATCTGTCAACCGAATTCACAAAAAATAGTTTTGACATGGACTTTTGGAGAAACGGTGTGAATAAACCAACACAAAAATTACATGTTGACCGTTGACACAAGTTTCTTCATTGACACAGCGACCACACTAAAAAATGTTTTATAGAACAAATACCCAGATAACCACAGACTTATACCACCAGATCATTGCCTATTTCCACGTAGAGGTGGATATTGTCAACAGAAGAGCATTGTTGAAAGATCATAACCAGGCTGTTTACATACTTCTGGGAGTGATCAATTTCCCTCAATCTTAGGTGATGAGAGAATCAATGATTTTGCAAACAGTTGTTCTCGGAAAAGTGAGCCTTTAGAATATTTTATAAAACTAAGAAGCAAACCTAAAATCGAATCTGATTATTTCTTGATATGCTGGAGAGATATTCTCACGCTCCCTTGTGTGTAGACATTAGTTTGAAAATCAACCCACATGTTTTTATCTTTTGCAAGATAGGGAATCGTGAAGGATGTTCTTACAATATTAAAAGTATTGTTGTACAGATATGAAAACCCAAATGCTCCACCATGAGTTGCATCCCAGCCATCACGATGGACATCTGACGCTCCCCTAAAGGCATCCATCATAGGTCTTGGTGACCTGGCTTGTCTTACCTCCTTTACAACTGATGTAGCCGGATTCATTGCATCCAATTGTGTTTCCTAAAGCTTCCCCCAGTGCAAAACCAGCCTATTATGACACTGTCCGGATTTCAGCTCAGCAATGATTTGACTACTCATGTGACATTGCCTCTTCCACAGCTATTTCCCCCTTCCTGTCCCTGTTCAACATATCTATACGCGTTGACGGATCAATCCTTTACACGCGCCCTCTGTCTACAGCATCACAACCGGGCCATACCGCTCTGGTGGAAGCCAGCAACCTGTATTTATCCCTCTACTCCCTCTCCAGCCACTGGATCATTCTCACAGGCCCTTCTCACTAAATCCACCAGATTCTCCCTCTTGGTCCTCTCCACTAGATTCATGTGCACCTGGATCAATCCTTTGGGCTCTCTCCATCAACAAGGCTGCCACCAAATTGAGCTCTTTTGGGAGAGAGTCCACATGTCCTTCTGGGCCCATCTCCACACCACCTCTTCATCCCTGGCCCTCTCCAACAAGCTTGCCATTTCCTTCCCTCCTATTCCTTCCACTGTAGTTGCTGGTTTGAATCTATGTGTACTGGTTGTCTGGGTGGTCCCTTCTGAATCTCCCATTGCCAACATTGACATCGAGTTGTGCTTGGCTGGGGGGAGTCAGATTGCTATATGTCCAAAGGTTCCCTCCTCAAAAATTGCATCCTCCCCTGTGGCTACCTCCACCACCATATTCCACACCATCAGCTCTCTTTCCTACAGTGATTGTTTGCAGGATTCATTGCCCCCAATATGCGGTCAGTTGGCACTTCTCTCGTGATAGAATGATAGCGGCACCCGCTTCCTTCTTCAGGTGGTAGTTTTCTAGCTATCTTCATTCCTCCATCCTCACTTCTGGACATCTCCGTGGTCCTCCACCAGAGATTGTGGTGAAGTGATGTCAACAAAACTGTATGGATCTGCCCCGGTTTGGACTAGGGGCACATGGTGCAATAGGAGGTAAGGGTGACCTGTCTGCCTTCTCTGCTGGTGCCTCTGTCCGCCTTTGTGATGGGGGATTGGATGACAGGACCAACTATCCTACCTGTTATGGACTCATTCCCACACCCCTTACTTTGGGCCTACCATACCAATGTTATCGGCCATATCATTTGCCATAGCAACAAAATAGGGAGGGACCAACTCTAGTCCTTCCACAGTACCTCTGCCTAATGGAAGTTATATCCATGGTACCATTTCAGTCTGCTGATGCGTTTGGGCCATCTGTACCTCAAGTTCAAACAGAGACTGATTGTTGGTCTGGTTACACTGGCACCCTCAGCTTTCCACACATTATCCTAAAGGGAGACTACAGGTGGTCCCTCAAGCAGACCACATAGATTACCAACACAATGGTTTCATCACCAACAAGGACTCTGACCCTTCATTTGGTGCCACCTGCCACATCAGAATGCGGCAACAGACTCAGTCTCTACGGCATTGTGATATGATGTTTGGATCTGTCAATTCTTACTGCTATAAGAGTCTGGACGAAGCCTATTGGAGCTTCCTTACCAGCCATACCATTGAAGAGGCTCTTGAGGCCAGTCTCACGGCCATTCTATGTCTCCTCTAAAACCAGAGTTTTGCCGTCCCACCACCCCGTTGCATGCTTAATGCGTACACCTCTCCAGCAAAGGCCACCATAGTGCTGCCACTATGACTGCACACCTTTAGTTCCCTGCATCTTGTTATCACACTGGTTGACCCCCCGGATAGCAAACCTCACATGCAGCATCACAGCAAGTACCATCAGATCTTCCATGGCAGCCACTGGGAGCTCATCAAAGACACGGGGGTTTACCATTTCTCATGAACATTGCTGTCTTCTCACTTGTGATTGACAGGTCAATATGACAACACAGTGACTTCTTCCGGCTCTAAGGACAGTGACTGCTCTTTAGGTACCAGCCAAATGTATTGTTACATTGAACACTATCTGTGGCATTTACATGCTTAAACGATCACGGAGAACCAATTCCTTCTTGGCAAGCCACGACGAACTCACCGCATGACATCTCTACTTGGACAATCCTTTTGGAACTAAATACTGTGCATTATGGGTAAAAATGTAAAAATATGTTGGTTTACATCAATAAATACAATCCCATTGACTTTGGTATTTTATTTTGAGAAAAGGATGGTCTTGTTATTATGTTGCATAATAGAAATTCGATTCACAAAGCTAAGAAATTCCAACACTCCCTTCTGACAAAGTATTTGAACTAAGTTGCCTCCAAAGGTCTTGCTGCTGCATAACCGAAACAATGTGTAGCATCAACTGTCCATTGATGTCCTGTGTTTGGTGCCAGATAGGAATGAAGGACGAAAAAGGTCTAAGTTGCCCCCCACACATCACTACTATTCAAAAGTGGCAAGAACAAAAACAAGTAACAAACGACCAACCAAAAGACGACAACATTTGCCCCTTTCCAAGTCCATAGACCCAAATGAGAAATTATTCAGATCACTAGACTAGACTAGAGCAAAGTAATTACTGAATAATACACAGATCAAAAGATAAAGAAATATAGAGCACGATCATGTAGTATTCTATGATTCCCTACCAAAACCAGTATCAGAGCCAAATGACACTAATTATCAAAAGTGACTGATATCATACACATCAGTGATAGATTTGGTTTGATTTGCAGCAAATGCTCAGACTATACAACAAAAGGGGGCACAGGTAAAAACTTTCTGATGTATACCTCTTCTCAAAAATAAAAACAAAAATACACAACTTGGTACCCACCTAACTCAAAAAACAAATTTTCAAAAGCAACCCTGAAGGCAGATCAACATGCAATCTTGATAGACAAGTCATTATATTTCCATATACATATACATATCACTAACCTATAGCACAGATCTTGGATAGAACATACACAAAAGTAACATCTATGGAAAAATGAGAATGAAAAATTTTCAACAGTATTATATCAATCAACAAAACTGAGGGTCTCTACGTCAAAATTGTTTCACATTTTGGAACTGTTCCACTGTGAGAAACACACCCAAACGTACTCTATTCCAGCAAGGCACAAAGCAAGTATTTTCCTTCGTATTTGTCTCCACAGACACACAAGGAAACCCCATGACCAGGCAGGGGTTGATGGGCCTGTAGCCAGTTAATATCTCTGAGTTCAAATAATAAATGACAAAATGCGCAACCACCACCATTTTCTTCATTTTTCAACTGGATTCTGTACAAAAATAGAGCCAACATAGAATGCTGGAGACAAACATGCATAAAACACCACAGGGAGGGACAGATTGCCAGGAGACACAAGCTTCATTGATACGGCAAGCAAACTCAAAATTTGATGTACCAGAGCAAATACCTAGCTGACCGGTGAACTATGTCACTAAGGCACTGCCTGTTTCCATAGAGGCTGATATTGCCAATGGAAGAGCGTTATTGAAAGTCGCAACCATGAAAATAGATATCCATCCGTCGGCTGAATTATGAGCAAATCCAGTGCCAACAAACAATGCCGGAGAAAACATACTATAGAGAGTCAACATGGAGAGGATCGAACGTCCAATGTCGCAATCTCATATATTGTCACGGCAATCAAAATTGAATTCGACTCACCAAAGATCAATTCCCCGTCAACCGAGAAGTTGTGCCTAATTGTCTCTTTCCACAGGATGCTTATAACTACCGTACTACAGTGTGGAAGCTTATCACCAGGTGAGGTGTGGCGACCTCTGGCATGGTTGGATATCACCAAGCCCTGTATCCAGGGAGAAGCAAACTGGAGATGTAAAACATCCTGCATAAACAGGACAGAAAGATATGTCTGGTTAATTTAGATCTAATCTTATCTAATTTGATCAAAATGTTTTTTCCCGATCACGAGACAATTATCTCGTGAAAACGAGACAACTTTCTGGTAGTGAGACATTTGTCTCACGATTGAATGGTCATGAGACAACTGTCTCATGATCCGATCACGACCATCTCACGACCACCTTTTTATGTTAGAGAGTTGAAATTGTCAGGTGCTCGCACTATATATGGAGTACTATATTATGTTGAACGAAATATCAGTAACTATGTGGGGGTTCTCAGGATCTTCCCAAGTGAGCGATATATGTTTCCACATTACTTGCATTTTTATAACGAAGCATCGCTGAATATTTAGTTATCAGGGATCATCCTTCGACGATAATACATGCGTAGGAACGTATATACATATATATCTTGTACGGTACATAAAGTGATCGTAGAAATAAAGTCCTATTGTAAATGGGTAGATAGATTGAAATAAAGAAAACTTAAAGAGACAAGTTGAGAATTCGATACCTACTTACTATCGGACGGTACGACAAAATTTAATACCTCAGTACCTACTATCGTATTGTATCGTACGAATTAATCTTACTGTACGTAAGTACTCAAAATAAATAGCTAAAATACATGTCCCGGAATTAATCCTCGGCCGCACAACGGAATTAGAACTTCGCACCAAGAAGTTCGTTAGACGGGCGTGCTCGCGGCGCGTCTAACGAACTCGGTGCGAAGATCCAGTTCCGTTGTGCGGCCGAGCATTAATTCGTCCAGTGCCATTTGGGACAACGAGCTGAAAGCACATCATGAGCCTTCCTAGCAGCAGATGCCGGATTGATACAAGCGGGAATCGAACCCACGCACCAGCCAGGCCCGTCACAGCAATGAACCACTACGCCTGTCGTACTTGTGTTGATTCAATGATTCGTTTGATATATAATATTTGATATTTTTTATGCTGATAGCACTCAGTAATGGCTGAGGGGACCATAGGTCCTTGTGGGTAGGTATCTAGGA
>JALLOY010000809.1:0-11042 GCA_036939835.1 Thalassiosira delicatula
CTTTTTGGCCTGTGTAATACTACTAATATCAAAGAATTGTGATATGATATTGTACCTACCTACCTAAAGTAGAAGTATCGTAGGCACATCATAGGTAGATACATGAAGTAAGTAAAATCGACGCAGCCTGCGAACTTTGTGCACGATTGTAAAACTATCACATCTTCTTCTTTATATTGCTCACGATGTCACATCGATGCGATGACGCCTCCATATTTCAGTCTACATGGTTTTGACTCCTTTCTCAATGCAGGACTAAAACAATATCGTTCTACAAAGTGTACCAGTTATGACTGTACATTATCTTCTCTTTCGACAGAGTGCTGTATCACTTTAGACACTTAATTTACCCATGTTACCCAATGTTGTACTAATTTAACCCAGATCAGACAATCAAAAGACCATCGGACAACGCTTGCAGCTTGCTTAGATATGGGGGGAAATCCATGATCTTTGTTTATGGGGTATGGTGGAGTTGCTCGAGTTCCCCTATTTTTTCTTACCCCCCTCCCTCCAACACAGCTCGAGACAATGTGAAGATTTATTCGTCCTGCCTCCTCCAAAAATTTACTTTTACTCGTAACGAAAGAAAGACTAATTTGTTTATCACAAGAAGCAAGTGGCTGCTTTAGACTTCTTAGATTAAGATCTAAGAATACTTTTGACAAAAAAGTATCTAAGATTTCACATCTGTTCTGGGGGCGACACACACTCCCTTCCTGTTTAGATTGCATATTCTGCGGTATGTAAGGACCCCCAAAGACAGATTTAATTCTAACTTGGCGCCACCCTTGCCATCTTCCGAGTTGAGGTTGACTGGTCTTACCGTGTAGTTTAAACAATCATTTATTCAAAAAAGTGGGCAAATAAGTGATTTAATTGTTAAATTGTGGTTGCCCAAATATGTCTAATTCTTAAAAATATAATTCTTAAATTCCCGCCTGCTCCCCGCCCAAGTACTGCCGGCTGTGTGGGATCTGTGACAGAGCCCTCCATATCCACCTCGAGCCCGNATCGTATCGTACTGTGATACACACGTTCTGAACTTAATTCTTAACTCCGAGGTGGGCAAATAAGTTGAATTCTTAAATTTTTCGCGATTTTGGGCAAATAAGTTAATTTTTAAGAATAAATGATTGTTTAAACTACGGTAGGTAGTCTTGGGTTTGCGGTCACACCAATATTCCCTTGCACCAATGAAGACGGTAAAAGGTCCCAGTTAGTTGGGGTGACTGACGATCGACGATACCTACCCCAACACAAGCTTGGTCTTGGCAAAATTATATTCATCTTGCATCGTTGTCAAGGAGTAAAGGAGGAGAAGGAGATCTTGCTTTGCATTTCGGGCGACTGATGCTTCAAAAGATAGCAGGGGACATGTCATAAATTCCAATAGAGTGAAAGTAAAGGAGGCAAAGAGAAATACGCTGGAGCAACGTTGATCAAACATATTGTTACGTGCCGTGCATTGGACAAAAAAATAATAATGAACTTTACCAACCAACAATTCATACTCGCAGGAGTGGCAGTCCACTACCTATCTCTCGTCCTCAACATTTACATGACATCGGCGGCCATGCTCAGCTGGCCGAGCAAATCTGCCTACGATTCATGGTGGACGACTTCCGGATTCTGCGTCGTCGAAGATGCATCGGTTCCAACGGAATTGTGGTGCTATCTTTCGCTGACTACGTCTGCAATCATTGCATTTTCCTTTACGAGAAATAACAACCAATTGAAAGAAGCCAATCCACTGCTGTTGGAGAGGATTCAAAAGAGCGTTGGTGCGAATGCTGCACACGGATTTGGGCATGCTTTTCTGTGGTTTGTGGGGGATGCGACTCCTCAATTGGAGCTATCTTTACGACCGTCTGCAATTGCAAATATCCTCATGTTGATAGCATTCTGGGTGGGAGCTTTACGAAGCGTGGCAGGTGTTTCCACCAATCTCGCTGCATCGATGTCGATCATAGTCCTCATCGCCCAATATGCCTTGCGTGTCCCTCCCGAACTGGCCTTCACGTACAGCCAGTCGGTCATTCTATTTGGAGGGAGTTTTGAGCAGCTGAGAAGAAGGGATGAATATTCCAAGAGGGATGGGTTTTTGTTTTTTGCCGTCTCTCTCTATTATCTTCCTCTATTTGCGCTTTACTTCTTGGAGATGTTTTTATGCTCCAGGAGTCTTCTCTCGGAGTTAGGAGGTCATGCTGTCTATGATTTGCATTTAGCGGTGCTGCCATTCGTGATGTACTATGCAGTGACTGCGTTTGGAAAGAGCAACAAGACCGATAATGTGAATAAGAAAGATTAAGGTTTTCTGAGATGTGTTTTGGTAAAGAATTATCCAATGCTTCCTGGTTGGATCGACAATAATCATAAAAAGGCAAACTCGAACTCATGAACAGGAAATTATTGAATATTCTTTGCATCAGACCATGAACCAGGTTTGGGAAGGGAAGATGACTACTCCTATTTAGTTCTCATCTTGATGAGTACAGGTAAAACTTATTTTATCTCCGACGCCAACGGGTGGCATATTTTTAGATCCTGACAGCTGCCATGAGTGATTGATAAGATATGGTATGCTTCACTCCTACACTGGACACTACCATGAATAAAAAAGACCTACTTATATCACCCAATCTTAATTTTCCTTCACAGCAGAGTAAATCTATTTCTATATTTCTGTCTATCACATAAATTTTTCTTTCTCCCATGAATCCACAAAACTTTTGAACGGACGCAAATTCAGACTTAACAAAAAGCTGGGTCCTGGAGAACTAAAAGAGAGTCCCAAATGCACCAGTTCCTCAGAGCATATTCGAAACATCCCACGAGAACAAGAATATTTCTTACAGCACCCATATCCATGATGGTGGCATCTGGTGTCAATTTGCGCATTTAGCAGCATCCACTCTCCTTCTTCACCTGTTGGCTTCGAAGAGAAACACCAGGTTTGGTGGCCGGTGCAGCACTGGGTTGGTTCTTCATTCTAGCCTTGATCTGACTGGCCATGGTCAAAAATGCCTGTTCAACATTGGTGGACGTCTTCGCAGAGGTCTCCAGGAACTCAATGCCAAGTCCATCAGCAAATTCCTTACCCTGCTCAGTTGACACAACACGCTTTCCCTCAAGATCGCACTTGTTTCCCACCAGGAGTTTGTTGACATTTTCACATGCATACCTGTCAATTTCATGGAGCCATTGCTTGACATTGTTGAATGACTCATTGTCGGTCACATCATACACAACGATGATGCCGTGGGCCCCTCTGTAGTAGGAAGAAGTAATTGTACGGAATCGCTCTTGTCCCGCAGTATCCCAAATCTGGAGCTTGATTGTCTTCCCATCAAGCTCAATTGTGCGGATTTTCTAGGGAAAATGTGGAGTGGAGGGGGAGAAGGAAGATGAGAACCAAAAGAACCTGAAAAGGAAATGAAGGGAAGGGGCAGGGCGCGTTCGTCTCGGTGCTCGTTTTGCAGTAGACGTAGACAACTGGAATCCCAAACTTGGAACATTTTTTCCGAACAAAAGTCAGAAGAGGGTTTCTAATCATATTCGGAGATAGGCAACCGCCACATGTTTCCCCCCCCCACTTGTTAAGGCTCTCCTCTGAAAGTCGTAACCTGTACCCAACCTTTTCCTCTTCCTTGTGTTGTTTGTTCGCAATCTTAACTGGCTTGCCCGATACAAATTGTTTCTGTTCACCAGCTAAATCCCCTGCAGGAGTTCGCCCTTCTCACAGCATTTATCTCCAACCCCCAAGACGCGGGGCTGCCCCTCCCCATTAGAAAAGAAGAAGAATCATTGGAACACCATCAAGACTCACAAAATCAACACCAATTGTGGAGATGTACGACTCCGTGTAAGTATCGTCGGCAAATCGGAGGAGAAGACTAGATTTACCGACGCCAGAATCTCCAATCAGAAGAAGTTTGAAAAGGTAGTCGCTGTTGAATATTCGAAGAGGGACAGAGCGTGATCATGCAGCGTTCGAGAGAAAGACAAAAGATAAGAACAAAGTTAGAGGAACAAGTCGAAGCCAAAAAGTCATTGGTGGGTCATTGAAACCGAAGAGTAGTGCTTGCAGTATAGGCGACAATTTTTATTGAACACCGTGCCACAACTCGGGGGAGTTACCAAGTCAGGAACCAAGGCAGTGGGTAGCACAGATTTTTGTTAGAGCTTCATTCATGCTGTCTTGGCGCAGGTTAGGCAGGCACAGTCATGACCCATCGCCTGATTTCAAATGCAGGCCACGACTGCTGCAAACAAAGACAACGGGTCGCGCCAATCCGTTAGAAACTACACGCGACAACCCATGCCGCAAATATCTATATGATATTGAACTCATGCTCGACCCGTGGACATTGAACGAGTTCGTCGCGGTTCGCAGTTCCGCCAAATTAAGTTGGAGAGCAATGGTCATTTCAAGAGTCACTTGACGGAAGACTTCTGCAACGACCCGACGCCCCTTCGAAACTCACTATTCAGGATTCATTGTCAATTAATGTTCTGTGATTGGATCGAAGCAGCTAATGTGTTTGTGCGGTTGAGGCAAGTTACGATGGGGAGCAGTTACGGTTCGGATCCAAATAAATACGCAGGCGGAAAATGGAGAAACAAAGATTTTTCATTGTGGTTGGTTCTAACTTTTTCAACGACCGACCGGCCCCGAACGAGTAACGACGTGTCGCGCACCCGAAGGGGGGTTCATTCTGATTCCCACGTTGAGCGAGCCGGCAAGGCACCAACCACAAATTTCCGTTTTTCGAATTCTTCTGCAACATTGTGGATGTAGTTACTAATATTGTATATTTAGATTTCTATTATTAAAATTGTTTTACATATCACGGTGCGAACGTGGAGTTACGCCTCAATATGTAGACCATGTGATACCAATGGCAGAATATCACGCCACAAAATGTACCGTGACGAATGAGCAGGCTGTTTAGCGTGTACACGCTGGATAGCTAGGGAAAACTATTTCGATTTTTTAATCTAAATCTGTGAAATTAGTACCTTTGCAACATACATGTTGCTAAAAGTAGAAGTATCAATACCATACTCCTACATACCTACCTACCTAGGAGTACGATATTATGGTGTGCATGGCATGTTGGGATTGTGGAGGATGGTCTTGGATCGTGGATCGTTGGGCAGATGTTGTGCGCGCGGTGTCCGTGCGTCAGATGAGAACGCAACCCTCCTATTTTACATAAGTGCCCCCTAAATGGGCAGCCCCAAACAGTGACTCCCTCTGACTCAAAAAAGGTGCATTTTTTGCCCAAAATCCTGACTCAAAACATATAAGCAGGTAGGTACCCTTTCCATGTAGGATTTTGAGTATCATAGTTCCTATTTCTATTTCGGCCATGTATTTGGGAGCATGTGGGGCTATCCCTGAAAGACGGCACAGATACAAACACCCACGTCCCACGAGAGCAGAAGGTTCCAGCAACAAAATAATTACTTGGCTTGTTATTCAAAAATGTGCTGAATCAACCAAAAATCATCGCATCGTGATTGTGATAAGTACCCAACAATATTGCCGTTCAAGGGGGAAGAGCCCGTTCAGAGACCAAATCAAAGAATGAGGGTAAGAGGAGAGACACCGCCATTGCTGGCATGGTTTGATGTGACGTATCAAAATGAAGCCAAAATTTATCACTCTCGTATTAATATTGTATCTTGGAGTACAAACAAAAACTTGGAATATGTATGTCTCTTCAGAATTGCAGCCATGCTCTTTGCTGTTGTGCCGCAGCTTTTGCCAGTGTACCTGATATACTGTTAATACTGTTCCTACTGCTCCTTGCACATAACATCTATCATCTGTCATCAGAAACCGTTATTCTTCCGGAGTTGGTGGCCAATCTCCTGTTCTTGGCATGTATTCTCTATCCTGTGGCAACTATCTTCCGCACACTGATATATGATGCTCAGCTACCTATACTTGTCTGTCATAACATATGGTCGTTACCTGTTCTTGGTGGTTGCCTCTTAGTATATGGTAAAGTTTTGGTATTGGTATCACGTAGAACGCACATGTTCCATTCATCATTCTGGTGACTAATACATTTTATAGTGTTCCCGCCTTCCACAGATACAGCAGCACCATCCACATTGTCCATCTCCTACTGGTAGATAATTGCTGTAGCTAAGCACATGACAGTATTTGCGTATTTACTGTCTTGACCCCGTGATGTGCCGTCTGTTGCGATAGTCTATTTTACCTAAATAGTCAAACTCATCAACATCAAGGTGGGGGATTTAATAGGAACTGTTCAAATCCCCATTACTTGGCAAAAATCAAATAAAGTAGCAGGTGAAAACCAATTGCTGATCAAACTGGCAAGAGCGTCCGGCCCACCCTTTGTGTTTCCTGCCACCAATAGCCTGGAGAAACATTGCGTCCTAAGTAGATAGAACTTGGTGCAGGTAAAAATCAGATAGTTGAGCTGAAAGGAGGAATCGTATGCATCAATCCCCATTGGACCCAATTAAACTAAACACACAAAAAAGAACAATAACGCACATGAAAAGCAAGGGGTAAAAATAGCACAACATGCATCACTTGGTGGGACCATTTTTTGTCTACTGTGCCCGCCTTGAGATTGTTGAGATGAGTTTTCATCTTAGGTATCACAAAAATGAACCACGGGTACTGTATGTAACCAATGTAACTAAATAAGTCGCAGATTTTGATGGCGCGTAATTGTTTCTTGGCCCCACAACGGAATTAGAACTTCTAAATAGGTTCACCAGACGGGTGTGCTCACGGCGCGTCTGGTGAACCTGGTCCGAAGAGCCAATTCCGTCGTGCGGCCAAGAAACAATTGATATAGTGACCCCGGAGACGTTCCCTGATGAACGCCCCACGTAGTCACCGAGGCAGATTCTGGTGGAGAGGTGGCAAAAACAATTTAAGGGAATCGAACCCGCATACCTGCCACGGCCGTCGCCGTGATTAACCACTATGCCCAGCGTAGCCCTTGTAGGGAGACGATTCCGTAGATATATATTACTTGATACTTTGTAAGTCAACAAGCACTCAGTCACTGCTGAGGGGACCAGAGGTCCATCTAAATATAGCAAGGGGACACTAGGGGCAACAGCCTTTTTTGTAAAAGTCCGATTTTTATGATTTTTAGGTCATTTCATACCTACTCTCAGCACTAGAAATGACTGTGACAAGTTTCAGCTTCTGAAATCGAGTAATAAAAAGTCGGTTGCAAATTATTTTGTTACAGACAGTAAACCCTGCATATGGTATGGTACAAATCATACCGTATGTGACAATCACACATAGCTGATACCATTTGGTGGTTTGATTGATCACGAAATTGTACTACAACAGTGATATGTATTTGGAATCAAACCTGGTGTTGTTAGAGCCGTGTTGCGGCATGTAGCCACTGTCCCAGATAATACTGTGACAGCCGACAACTTAAATGATAGGAGTAGATAATACCAGCTTTTTCTTACAATATGTGTATGCACTGTTACCTACTTATGCAGCATCTAGGAACTAGGATTGGTGCATATATGCACCATCACACCTATTCCTCTTAAATGAAGAGTTGTGTATACCTGCTGCAATAACGGTGATCATTAGACTAAAAGCTCCTCTCTTCTAGTGAAGCTTGAATTGGTGGGTATTAATTTCACTGAACACTTTTTGACAACAAATCAACTGATGCCTACAATATGTAAATTTTCTCATTGAAAGTTTAGTCAGGTACTGGTGTGGTGTTTGGGATTTCCCCCTGTTGGCAATCATTTTTATTTCCCTATATCTAACTGCAAAGGTGAACATTGAATGCCATTAGTGTTTATTTTAGAGTGCATATAGTCACTATAGCTATTTGAACAATATCTAATTCAGATGACATGCCACTACTCAACAACAATTTTGACTTCCATCAGGTACAGGTAAGTAAGATGAGGTATCATACCTCTCATCTGTAAGTGGAAATGTAAAATAATCATTTGAAGCCACTTTGCTGACAGCCTCTGACAACCCCATCCATGATGAGCACCGACATCACAAGGCACATGTCAATGGAAATAGGTGGACCCGCCCAGCGGTTACAATACGATGCTGTTAGACCCTTTAATAACAATGCTGTAATGTTTCAAATGATTCAATTTTTCTGGGACTATTTATTATTGCCGAGTGGCAACGGCACGCCTATATTTGATTAGTTTTCTTTTGCAACCTTTTCAGCACATTCTGGGAGCACCAACGGTCACATTGCCACCTCAAGAGTACCAACACATCATTGAATGATGGCAGGTATCACACAGCATTACCCAGTCCCCTTTTTTGGTTTTCCATGACAGTGTCATAGATAGCAGGCATGAAACCGGTCAGGGATCCCCCCTTTGCAACTCAGTGGCACCCACAGGGTGCTGTGACAGACACATTGATGTCTCAGTTGCACACTTGCATAACCAATGATGTTGGTTATCATCTGACCTCATGTGGCAATACACGGGGGCGGGTGGGCGGGCGCTTCTGGCTTCTCAGGACGATTTCATAGGAAGCAGGAATGACTCAGACTGAGTGCCCCCCCCCCTTCTGGATTTGACCCTAGACCCAAGTTTGAACCATTGTCAGAGCTGTCTCAGTGCCTCTCGGGCGTGCTACTGGCAATGTAGCATCCTCCAGGGACAGCATAGGGAGTTTGTGAGGCGTCAGTGTTGGTGTAGCCAACACATGGGACAAATAACGCATCATTGGTGCAACTCAAATGCAAACTTCAACCTGTCATTGAGGTTTGAAGCCTCATAGTAGGAGGTCATGGTCATATTTTGATAGGGGTATTGCACATCAATCAAATGGTACTGGGGTGACTGTAGGGTCCTGGCAGGGCATGTGTTTATCTGTGGAGGATTTAGTATTGGAGAGACTGGGGTTGCATCGCTACGCGACAAAAAATATTATTTGAGGTGTGTGCTAGAACTCGACAAAAAATTGCACACAAATAACTCGACACTTGATCTGGCCCTGAAAATGTGGATTTGTGCGGATCAACCAAACAATTTTACTCCCTCGCCCCTCTGTCATTTTTAGTATATATGTATCTTAGGCCAATGACCAGGTCGTGCTACAAAGAAGGCGGCTTGAGCTGTACACTGTCTACGATGACTTTCGCATGTTTCCCTGTGTTACGTCTCTATCTTTTGGTTAAATTACAAATGGTTCCGCAAATTATAAGCACAGCTTTATTCACATATCAGGATTTCTGCAGTTCAACCAAACAATTTTATTCCCTCGCCCCTCTGTCATTTTTAGTATATGTATCTTAGGCCAATGGCTGGGTCATGCTACAAAGAATGCGGCTTGAGCTGTACACTGTCTACGATGACTATGGCATATTTCCCTGTGTTACGTCTCTATCTTTTGGTCAAATTACAAATGGTTCCGTAAATTATAAGTACAGCTCTATTCGCATATCAGCATCATTACCACCTGCAACTACGGCCGATTGGTCATCGTCACCGCCGCCTGCGTCGGTCTGTAAATGTGCCCGCCCCAGAACTGCGGCGTCCCGTCCGACTGGTATATCGACGGCCTGGACCTCTGATAGGACGAGTACCCCGTCCTCTCGGACCCGTCGCGCGCGCCGCCGTCGCCGCCCGACTCGCCGTCGTCGTCGACCCCGCCCGCGCCCATCGCCCCCGAGTTCTGGCTGCTCGCGCTCTCCACCGCGACGTAGTAATCGCTCCTGCCGCTGTTGCCGTTCCCCCCGCGTCCTCCGGCGCCGTTGCCGTCCCGCGAGAGTCCCATCCCGGGGGGCTGGCTCCTCCCGTTCGCCACGGCGATGTCGCGCACCTTCACGTACCCGATGATGCTGCAGTAGGACATGCTCAGGACTGTGATCCAGACGCTGACCAGCCACATGAAGTAGAGCGGCTTGCTCCCGCACCACCTCTTCTCCATGAGGAGGGCGTCGTCGTCCGCGTCCTGCAGGAACGCGTCGTCGGCGTAGTAGTTGTAGAAGTCGTACTGCCGCTGTCCCCTGTCGTAGCAGTGTCCCACGATGAAGACGGAGAGCCACAGGAATATCACGAAGACGAAGATGGAGAGCTTCCACGGGCCGGAGCGGGGGCGCATCGATTGGTATCCCGCGGGGTAGAGGTACGTGATGAGGCCGTCGACGTAGGCGTCGCCGTAACATTCTTCGTAGATGGCGACGGGTTGGAGGATGACGGATTCGAGGTGTAGTGGCGATGATCCTCCGGCTTGTGAAGGACGTACATGCCGTCCCATTTGCCTTCCTTCTTATGGTGAGGGCACCAATACCAGGTCTTGCCGATGTACTGCTTGGTGTCGCCTTCCTTTTTGATGCGCCAACGAGCAAGGCCGTCGAGAAACACATCATTCGTGGTGCCCTTCCTCCTTGCTTCCTTGACCGCACTGGCTTCGTCCGTCGCTGTCGCCAAAGCGGTTCCTTGGTTCGCCGTCGTCTTCTTAGCCTTGGAAAGGCTCTCGACCATTGTCGTGAGAGCCATGATCTTGGCGTCCCTGGGATCGACCTTGTTCCACAGGTCATTCTCTTCCATGTTATTGAACTTGGTTCGCGCCGCTGTGATCAAACTGTCGGGAGAGATGTTCGAGTTTGCTCCGATTCCAGACTCGACATCGTCCTTGATGCGTTGGACGAAGTCGTTGAACATGTGGTTCGGTCCGCTGCCGAGAGCATCCAGCAGAAGACGGCAGTAGCTATCCGGAGCTCGGTGATTATCGCTGAGGATCTTGAAGTTGGCGGACATCTTCGTCAACATCTCGTCAACATCGTTCGAATGATTCGAAAGTCTCGCCTGCTCGAGCTTCTTCAAAACTGAATCGAGGCCGACGACAGTGCTCGGGTCCGTCTTCTGGAAAATAAAAAAACATCATCGTTGGTCCGTCGTATTTGATCTTGCCTGTAATTGAATTCTTGTACAGAAATTTGTGCTTCTCGAGAAGCAGACCATCGTATCCGGAGACGGTGAGTCCATTCTTGACCAGCGTCGCGACGACGTTGCTGTGA
>JALLOY010000810.1:0-11449 GCA_036939835.1 Thalassiosira delicatula
CTGGTGGCTGGTGGCTGGTGGCTGGTGGCTGGTGGAACATCGATCAAAAAGATTGCCGCTGGCGCGCCTCCACATGGAATGGAACCTTGACCCGTCAGGTCAATCTTTCCCCAGATGCAGGCTCGCCCACATGCCCACTAATCCCACACCCCTAAGGTAACCCGCCAGCACGAGGTTATTGAGTGGAATGTTGACTCCCCGCTGTTTTTGTCAAGACATGTGTCTTGCCAAAGATATTGAACAAAATAGCCATAATTTCACTCCATCTCCGGGCCTCAACGCATCGAATCATATCAATTTCATCAAGGAACAATGAGGGCGTTTAAAACCACGTCGTCATTGCTGGGACATTGCTTCGTGTTTTTGGATATGACCTTTGTGTTCCAACAAAGGATCTCCTATAAAAAAACGTGGAGCAATCTTGCAGGTGCGTTGGGTGGAGTCCACAAACCCCAACATGCGTTGGTTCAAGAGTCACGCCAGACCCCCCCCCGTCTCATCCAATGTGCACAAGTCTTTTTGTGAGAACGAATCTGGCCCCCCTCGGATCCTTCGCCGGTGGATTGTTGATTTCAATGTTCTCGTCCCTCGCCGCTGGTGCGCCTTCTTTCTCGGCGGCGGATTCGTGTCCTGGACGGACCATCGCTCGCGACGATGGATTCGACGACAATCACCCCCCCTTCCCCCTTCCCTTGTCCTGGCCCGCAGTAGTCAGTAGTACCACCGCGGTCGTCTGCCGCCTCGGGGAGGAGAAGCTTGCAATCCTACGTCCCAAGCCAGCTCTCGTCGAAAGCAAATGGCTTCATCCCATTGCCCCCGGCTTTGTCGTTGTCCTCCCTCCCTTGCATTGCCCATTTGTGGCAATCGTAGCAAGCACTATTTGGATGCAGTGGCGCCCTTTGCACTGTCCACAGCGTTAGACCTCTGTCAGTAGCATTTGGCGCCGGGCGGCTGCACTTAGACGTTTCACAAGTTACCCTAAATTACCCTTTGTAGGGTAATACCATTACCATTAGCAGCTTTTGAAATCGGCATGAAAATCAAATTACCTCAAATATTACCGGGTAACCAATGGTAATTACCTGGGAATTACCAATTATTACCCAAAGTCGGCCAAAAAAATATTACCGGGTAAGGAGTAATTTACAGCTAAGTAAGACAACGGGAACAAGTCAACAGTGGAGTGGAGGGAGGGGAGGGCCGTGTTCGCCAACGACTCTGCGCCAAGCGCCGATGGACAAGGTGAGCGAGAAGGTGACGGCTCCCCCCGTTGTGAATGAAATGTCCAGTGCATTTCTCTTTGGATGAACGTTCCAGTGCAAGAGCGGACAAATGACAAAAATTGATGGCCTGACAAGCAAATACAATCCTTACAATTTGGCCATTTCTCCAGAAGAAGTCTTCGCCACGGACCCGGGACTGGGCTGCAGGGGAACGAGTTACCATGGTGGCAGTTACAGTTCCCTCTGGAGATGTACGGATAGTATGCCGTGGATGGGACAGCGGACGGGATGAGGAGGTGCGCAAGTTGTGTTTTTCTTGGGCTAATGGGGCCAATGGGATTATTAGCGCTCCGATCATGCACATTTCGCTCTTTCTCTTGGGCTAACAGGAGCATTAGTGCATCACCCTTGCACGTTTCTGGTGGTTCAATGCAGTTGATGTCTCCTGCCGGCACGTTATTTTGTCAACCCTTGCAAACAGCAACAGCAGGTTTGTGAATACGGATTTTTGGTCTTCAATTATGTGTAATTGTGAATCATGAAATAATCAAATACAGCTACCAAGTACAGTAGTCCAGACATTCCAGCCAATTAGATCAAATCGAAATTCATAGGAGGAGTGTAGGTACAAATATAGCAGTATAATGCAGTAAAAGATTTTGGGAAAACATTTTAAACCTTTCACTGCCGGTGCTTTGATTTCTTCGACCAAGCTTTAATACGATTCACAATTTGTTGCCGGCAGCGGGGGTGCCGGCGCTATACTTGCGTGACTCATAAGCTGGCGGGTATATCATAAAATGAGCATGAGATTGTGGCAACATGCTTATTATTTGTTTAAGAACCTTGTGCAGAGAGTGGCTGCAAATTATGTTTCGGTAGTGGTTGTATCAGCTAAGAAGGGGTGCAGCGACCGATCGTTGTTCGGATGAGCCGGGCTGGGTTGCCATTGTCACTTCAAGGGGCTTTCCACCAGGATGCTGGCGCTCAAGATTACGGCATCCGAAGGAAAATCTCTCAGCTGGGGTGGCCGGGCCGACTCGGGTCGCTGCCCTGAGACGTTCGGCGATTCACTCAAGCACACCGCGGGCCGCGCTCATTTTCGATTTAGACTTTTAGTATCATCGCGGCGCTTTTGCAATGCAGCTCCGAGGTGAATTTTGTCTCAAAACTTCCTTTTCGGCTTTAGCGTAGTTTAATGTCGTTTTTCGCTCTCTTTTCTAGTGGCTCCCTGTTCGGCAGGTGGAGCAGCGTTGACAAGCGACGCGCCTGCGGACGAGTCCGCCGCCATGTACAACATCGGCTGCTTGACCGTCGGACGCGACGTCCGCGCCCGCTCGCATACGATGGTCGGTCCATCGCGCTCCAACGCCCGCCGTATGACCTTCCAATTCGTCTCGGACACCTTACCGTCGAGGGAAGAGGATCCCGACGACGACGACGACGACGGCGCGACCCGCTCCTCGATTTCCTCGGGCGTCATCCACCGCGCCCCCATCAGCTCGTCGGACATGCGAATTTCCCCCGACCCCTCCATGACGACGACCGCGTACAGGTCGCTCTGCCCGAACCGGTACCCGTGCGAGTGACGGAGCGAGAGCAGCCGATTCCCCGTCGCGACGACGCCCGTCTCCTCGTAGACCTCCCGCGCCGCCGTCTCGCAGAAGTCCTCGCCGGGATCCGCGAGTCCGCCGGGAAGCTTCCAGCTCCCCTGCAATCGGGGCACGGGCGATACGCGCTCCTGGACCATTAGCACTCTCCCCCGCGTGTCGAATACAACTCCTCCGACGCCGATCTGCGTGAAACCGTACCGGGGAAGCTGGCTCTGCGCATCGTCGTCGTCGCCGTCGTCGTCGTCGTAATCGTCATCGGCGGGGAGCCATCGAGTCATCATCACGTACCCCGGAAGCGCGTGGTGGAAGACGAATCCCTGCGCCGCCGCGGGTCCGACGGCCGTCGCGGCCGCGGCGAGGGGGATCCTGAGCCACAGGCCGCGCTTGTGCGCCGCCTTCCACCCGTCGACGTTGCGGCGCAGTTCCTCGGCGAATGCGTCGGGGGTCGACGTCGACGTTGCGGACGAGGAGGAGGACGGCGAGGCGTCGATCTCGACTCCGCCGTACTTGTCGAACGAGAATCGCATCAACTCGTCGTTATTGTCGTGCTGCTCCGTCATCGTCGTCTCGTGCTCGTGGCTCGTGGTGGTTTGGTTGTTCGTCTATCGGCGATTGGCGATTGGCGATTGGCGATTGGCGGACAATGGAGGAGATGGGGAAAGAGGGGGAAAGAGGGGAAATGATAATTCCCCACTTTTACTGCCTCCAAAAACAGAAAACAGGCACGTGCTATTTATTTTGCTGTTGTTTCACCGACCGCTGGTATTTTGCCTAGTCTCACCAAATCTTGCCGCCATAATTTGCCACCATATTTTGTTGCTGCCTCAAATTCCATATCAAAAATGGATTCCTCGTTATTTTGATTGTGTGCAGCAGCTCAAGAGTCGGACTCTGATGTTTGCATTAATTACAATGTGACTTATAGAGAGTTACTATAGTACGCCACTTGTTTCGATCTTGTGGAACTTGAGGTCCCTGATTATTTTTCTGATCCGTCTGAAAGAGGTCTTGGGGGTTTCCTCTCTTTTTAAGCCAATCTTCTTCTCCTGATCTCTTTGCATTTCGCCAAGGACCTATATGTTGGCATTTTTTGCCTGCGTCTTGAGATCTGAGGAATTTGATCATCGTGAGATTCATGCATTTGAATCGATGATCTTTGATTTCTTCGGGGACCGCATTGGGTACGATCTTGATTATGAGCTCATTTGGCCCTGCTTTGACACCTTCTTGTGCGTGGTATGCTTTGAGGTTGACAGCAACTTGGGCTGTCGTGAGTGTGATAGTTGTGTGGGAGGATGTAGCTTTGGTCATTGGTACACTGCCGGGCGCCGCCATCTTTGTGGTGATGCTTGTTAGCCTAGCTAGGTTCTCAAACTTGCCTTCATCTTCTACCAAAAAATGTGCATGTGCTTTCTGCTGCCTTGGGAGGAAGTCACCAACGTGGAATCGTCCAATAAATCTATCTACTTATGATTGCCGTCCAACGCAGTGCCATGTCTCGTGGCGGTCATTCACAACTGTCCAAGGGAAAACATGCAGGAAAGGGAGGTAGTAATTTGCTTTGTTATTATGCAGGTTTTGTCAATTAAGAAGAGGTGGTGGGAACTAGCGAGAGTGGCAAAAGCCATTCTTCGTGTCTCGTCTTGGTCTGACCACCATCCCACCCGCGTGCTTTGGCAACGTTTGCCAAACTCTATCATTGGTGGCCCTTGTCACACTACACTGTTGGGACTATGTGCTGCGTAGGAGGTCATGCTGTATATATCCGATCCCTAGTAGGCTCAGCATTGCAATGCTGTCATGTGAATGGTGGCTGCCAGTTGCACATGTTGTTACTGTGTCAGCTCATATTCAGGCTGAAAACCGTGTTATAGATCACTGGGTCACGTGAATAGTCTTATGTGACTAGTCTCAGGATCCCGCCACAGAATCCCGTGCGTGATCAGCACACATAACTATGTGGATGCTTATATTGTATCCAGATGGTTCTCCGCATCTCTTTATCTGCCCATTGTTCTGTGGATAGAAATGTGCAATCCAGTGGACGGAGCTCAACACTACAGTTAGATCCCACGTGAGACTCTCATCTCAAGCATCCAACCATCATGTTTCAAACAAACTAATCATGGCACCTCATCATGAGGTTTTTGTCTCCTGCCAATCACCTTTGTATTTCTATAGCAACACCACCTCCTCAGTCAACAGACAATTTATCTCCTCCTTGTTGGTATATATGTTTTAGGGGACAAGTGCATTGTGTATGGTGTGCGGTTTGCAAACAAACGGCACCAATTGTGGCACGGCAGTTTCAACACCACTGCAGCCATTTTATTCCTTGGGGTTGTATGGAGGAAGGACATGTGACGTTCCAAGACCCTCAATGCATCAATGTACCCTGAAATTGTCCAGGGGCTTGACAGTTTTGAACAGAGGGCATGGAAGAGGAAGGAGAAGGATTTGTTGGAGAGGTGGTTGGTGTAGTTGTCCTGTTTGAATGCAACAATGGTGATACTGTCAGTCTATTCATTTGCTTTATTGCTGTTGCCTTCTTTAGTTTTTATCATTTTCTATGTGTGTGTGTGTGTTGACTTCCTGGTAGGCAAGGTCTGATTGGTGACATGATACAAATCACAAGTAGAATCTGCATCCAGGCCTCTAGCCCTAGCAGCATGGCTGGATGGCCTTGGCCTTGCCCCGTCCATACACCCACAGTTACCTGTACATGGTCCACAAAGGCCACCGCGCACAGGGCCTTCAGGGTGGAGGGCTGGACATAAGTTGCAAATTTTGTACTGTAACAGCCTTTTTTACCCCTAGAAGGACAAGATATGGAAACCATGTGGAAACAGGGATGAGATCGGACATATTGTCTGATCTCATAGCCACCTTCAGATGGTTTCAAAATGGTACTATTAGCCCAAAAATGGCGATTGGAGTAAATTGATGGATCCAAAACACACAGCGCACCAACATAATGGTAGCTGTGGGTGCAGTTGAACCACTGACCATGGTGCAGCACTAATAAGAGACATGCGTCATCGGCCACAAACCACAAACAGCTGCTCCTTGATGGATGGCCGAAAATTAAATTTGAGAATGTACTTTATGAATCACGTCACATGGGCGAAATGATAATCCATCGGATATGTTTGTTATCGTACAAGCCTAATGTTCAGCAAACAATATGCAGACACTGTTGAACCGACAAACACGCACGAATATTGCTTGCCGCGCCCTCTTCACTCCAATTTTAACAGCTTTCCTGCCAAATGCATGTCGCTCCAATGAGCTAAATGTATGTTTTTTAACGTACGTGCCCTTGTAAAAAGGTACAAATAAATTAATACCTATGTTTGAAGCTAGTCACATATCAAATGCAAATAAATATTTTACTGTTTTGTCAGAGTGGACTTTTAGTAGTAACAAGCAAAAAATCATTTCTTTTGCAGATTTTTAACGTTTAATCATGTGGATAGTACAGTAATAATATTGTAAAAATTAAAATAGACTGTGTTTCGACCTGCATTCAAGGGGTAGATCTCAAGATGGAAACCATGGCCTCCCTACCAAATGTCACAACAATCCGTTCCTGGCCCTTTGCATGCTGCCAACTTGGTTGGTTGTTGTGTCTCCATCTTCTGCTGTTCCATCCACAAGGCAGGTGTTGATCTGTGCTGGCGCTTGGTCAGCGGTAGATGGCCTGGCTAGCAATGATTGGGCCAGAGAGAGCCCAATCAAGACAGATGGTCGCGCCGTCAAGGCTGGCCCTGTCGGATGGGTTACCGGTACCAAAAGCCACAAGCCAGGCAGATTGACATGGGCTTGAGGCCATTGGTGGCCTTGATGGAGTATTGGATTGGCAGGGCAAGAAGACAAAGAGCAAATTGGCAAGGATGATGATGGCTTCGTGGCCGTACATCACTGTCATTATCCTGCCACGTCTTGTCATCCTTGCTCTTGTCCTTGACTGAAACTCTCCCTAAGACTAAAAAATAGCGATTAGAAAAAGATATCGTTGGAGACTGGTTAAGTACCTTAGGTACCTACCTACCGCTGACTTTTTAGGCATTATTGGAGAGAATATGGTTGAGATTTTTCAAAAATAAGGTACGGTAGAGATTTAACTAGCCAAATCTAGTCAAAACGCATAAAACTAATCTCTGAAATTGGTGGTGTCCGTCGATCTCAAACCCATACTTCCAGGAGAATGTGCACAGTATTGTGCAACTGCGCCACAATCAGATTTGTGAGGAACAAAGCTTTTGTTTGATGTATGATAGTGCTATGTTTCTATGATGTCAATGAGACACTCCAATCCTAAGTGGAACAGAATTTGACACTCACTGAAAACCTTTCATTGTCTATTATACTTACGTAGGAATTAATATTCTTCTGTGCTAGATAGTTTGTTCTCTATTTTATAGTATAGGATACAACCCTGGAGATACAACAACCACATTTTAGAGTGCTAGCGACTAAGTAACCCCACTGTTGCCGCCATTGTCGCCAGCCAACGCAATCAATCGTCTGCCAACCCCATCGCAAGCGATCGTGACAGCCAACGTGGCTCGCCATTGTCGCTTGCCATTGTTGCCTGCTGCTGTCGCCCGCCATTGTCACCCGCCACAGCCAAGGTGATCGATCGCCCACCATCAAGCAAGCAATTGTGGCAGCCAACGTGGCTCGCCATCATTGCTTGCCATTGTTGCCGCCATTGTCACTTGCCATTGTTGCCTGCCATCGTTGCCCGTCATTGTCGCCCACCACAGCCAACGTGATCAATCGTCTGCCATCAAGCAAGCGTTCGCAGCAGCCAGCGTGGCTTGCCATTGTCGCTTGCCATTGTTGCCCGCCATCGTTGCCCGCCATAGTCGCTCGCCACAGTCAACGTGATTGATCGTCTGCCATCGATCAAGTGATCGCGGCAGCCAACGTGGCTCTCCATTGTCGCGTTCCACTGTCCCCCGCCATCGTCGCCCGTCATCAAATCAATCACGCCAAAAGCCACTGCTGCCAGCCAATCGCAAGCGATCGAGACAGTCAATGTGACTCGCCATCGTTGCTTGCGCTTTTCATCATTGCCTCACCCACCAATCGTCCCTTGTCCCACTTGCGACATCACATCTATGCTGATACAATGTAATTGTGTTATTTCCCTCAGAACTACACGAGTTAATACTATTTCCCAAGTGTTTGGTTGGGTACAAATCAACAGAAAAAGGGAGTCTCCAGAAAATAAGCAATCAATATTAGATATATTATTGACGGAATAGATGATTCAGCTATTCATCTGATTGGTGTTTCATAAAAAAAAGTAAATCAACATTGGTCTAGTTGCACAGCTGTGTAGCTTTGAGTTTTAGGAATCGAGCCAAATATGATACAACGACCTAATTGTCTGGTTATGGTGATTAGGTCGTCGTTGTATTTGACAGTTTTAAATGAGATTAGAGACCCCCGGAACTGTGCAAAAATGATGCATTTTGGAGTTTTTTGCCATCATGATAAATTACTAGTGGTTTTTGGTTTTTGATTTTTTGTGTTTTGTGTGTCAAATTTTGTGGGTAGGTACTCTACGTCAGGATTGGAATGTCCCCTTTCGGTTTTAGTGCTGAACCAGCCGTTTGTATAAATGCCTTATCAATTTGTAGATCGCCCACGTCTGACAGCAGAGTCAGTATTTTGCGTCAAATGTTCCATTTGTTGATAACATCGGGCGGAGTGACAAGGGTGGCAGTGACATCAGGAAGAGTGTCAAGGGCAGGAATTGCCAGGGGGACAGCTGCGTCGGCAACAAAGAGTTCTGGAACCCTGCTCCTGCAAATATCGTTTTCTGCATGACAGCACGTCTGGCAGCAATCTGATGGAACCAAACCACTTGATGGAACTGAACCATTGGATGGGTTGACAACAAAGAAACACTTCTGACTGTGCCACCAATAGCGATCGAAGGACCATCTCTCCGCGCAAAACGGTAGGTTGCTTTTTGTTTGTGCAAACTTTTCCAAGCGAGTACTTTTGATGTCCCGGCAAATCATGAGCAGGGCATGGCCGGCGAGACGATTGGGCACCGTCATTGTAGAATGATTACTCTCTGCTATGGGGGAGGTCGCGTAGTGGTGCAGAGATGAAGCGGCAAAGCATAGTCAACAAACGGCTGCAAAAGCCATGATAGACGTTTTAATTTCAAATTGCGTAATCACGCTAGAATGGCCAATGTGCCACTGGTGTTGAAGCGATGAACAATAATACTAATTTAGATGTTCTGTCAAAGAATCTTTGATGTCTGATGTCAAAGATCCAAAAAGTGACAGACAGGCGCACTGTCAACTATTAGGTACATATGGTGGTATGCGTGGGCCACAAAAAATCTGTGTGCGCGCTCTTGTACACACCTCTTACTTACATGGACCTCTGAACCAAGCAGACAAGAAATTGTCAAAATTTGGGGTGATTTCCGACTGCTGTGGACTCCCTGCTGCTGTGTTTGGTGTTGTCCCTGGCATACCCATCATGAGCAGAGGATCAAAGAGGGATCCTATGCACCCTGTTTGCGTCCGCTTTGCCCGTGTTGCCCCTTGAGCATGGGGTTCACGGGGAGGGTGGGAACCATCAACGCTGGAGAACGGCTGCTCGTGCGCTATCTCTTGTCTGATTCTTGCTCCACGGATTCCAAGTGCGTGTTCTTCTCTCTGGTCTCCACGAGCACCGTCACAGGAGTGATGGCGTCCACTGGGCATGGAGAAGTGTACAGGACACACACTGTATGCTCAAGTACGCCGGTGTTTTTGGAAGGTGTCATTGTTGGTCAAAAATGCATGTTGCTGCCATAATTTGTGTGGCAGCAACACATGATCCAAGTATGCTACATGACTAAAAAGAGGGCAGCAAACATACTGATTTCATCTGTTAGGGGGTAGCGTAATCATTTTGGGATACAATTTAACAGCTTTCCTGCTAAGTGGTTTCTGGTCCATTAGCTCTATGTGTGTATTTTTAAATACGTACTCTGGTCTATACCTATGTACACAGGAATCAATACGAATTACTCTCTATGTATCTAGATCATCGCTTGCCAAAAGTAAAACAGTCTATCAGAACCGTTCTTTAACCATGGTACCAGACTACATATGCTGTCGATTGACGCGATGCAGCAACTCCTGGCCACCCGACACCATGGCAATCCGCCAACCAACAAACCACCGTNGCTACCGATGGACGCGAGACGGCAACTCCTGGCCACCCGACACCATGGCAATCCGCCAACCAACAAACCACCGTTGGCGCTGACAAAGCCACAAGGGTTGCCGTTGTCGAAAGCCGCCAAGACAGCAGATTCCCATGGGCTTTGGGCCATTGATGGCCCAAAGGGTAGGATCTAGTCAACAGGGCGTTCATGCGACGGAGAGATGGCCCAAGGCTGGTGATGGCTCGCGGCGCACTTCATCATCATGGTTAATGGTCGCCGCGTTGCTTCTCACTGTTCTTGCTCTCGCCTGTGATTGAAAAGTTATGCGAGACTAAAAAATAACAATTAGGTACAGTTAGTATATAAATGGCCTTGTTTTTCACAGAAAATAGTGTTGGCAATAAGGTATATTGTTAGGTATCTACAGTAAGCTGGTTTTTGACCATTATTGTAGAAAATAGGTCAAAGTTGTTCAAAATATAGTCTTGATTGTACGAAAAAAGACAAGGTAGAGTTTTGACTAGCTTCTAGTCGAAACTCAAAAAGCATGTTGGCCGCATCAGAGGACTCGGTTGGGAGTTAAACCTCTGCTTGGATGAGCGTGGGGAGCACAGGGTTAACCACTGTGCCCCTAGCATTTGTTAGTAGCTTAGCGTTTGTTTGATTTATGATGGTGCTATGTTTTAAAAATGTTAACACTACGATTACCTACCTACAAGATAGGTAGTCCCGATTGGCTACCTATAGGCAGCCAATCGGGACTTAGCAGGAAAGCTGTTAAGTTGCAGGGGCGTCACAAATAAGTACGCTCACCGCGTAATCAATGATCGAGGAGATGGAATTAAATATTTTTAGAATCACATGTACTGAGTATATACCTACTAAATAAAATTACCAGCTGCTTTGTGGCTAGCCTTCCGGGTAAGAACAATATGTACTGAATACTTTTATTTTGGGAATCAATGCTTCCTGTTTTTGCTGCGCCCCAAACTCCAGGTTGTTGAGTCCAGGCAACTCTGGCAAGTCTTCCGCCCGTTAACTATGACAAATGGAGACCGTGTAAAAGGCCCTCCAAACGGACGCCAAGAGAAATTTCAATGACGTCACGGTCTACCACGTGCACCTCCGGGTAAAAAAGACGATTATTCCTAATACTTTTATTTTCGGAAGGAATACCTCCTTTTTCAATCTTCCCCAAACCCCCGGTTATTGGCTCCGGGTAACTCCGGCAAGTATATATTCCCTTGCCTGAACTCCAGTGAATTGAGGACACGTGAGCAGATCCTCCAAATGGGCGCCAAGAGAAATTTCAAAGAAGTCACGGTCTATCACATGTAATAATGTCACGTGATTGACGGAAACCAAGGGACTTGTTCACGTCAAGGCTAAGTGTAGGGTCAGGCTAGCCACGATGTTGCTTCTGC
>JALLOY010000844.1:0-10365 GCA_036939835.1 Thalassiosira delicatula
CCAAAATTCACCCATTTCAAGGATGCACCATCCCTTGGGGACATCATAGCAAGGTATTCTGAGTGTTGGCAGAGGGTCCAGCCCAGCCAAAGCCAAAAAAATTAAAGATTTTCAAACAGGTAAGTTGCTAGGCTTGCATTACACAATAAATTTAGTCGACTATAGATCCAAGTACCATTGTAGCCCTGATTCGGCTTGTCATATATTGACCAATATACTAGTATGGAGTCCAGATATATTCCAATTTTATTATAAAATTTAACCTGTGCAAAAAGGTCAGCCAAGCTACCTCTGCCTGCCGTCGAGCCAACGGCACGAACTCAAATTCCCACGGCCACGCAGAGGTTGCTGCCAAGCTGCCGCTGCCCACCATTGACCCAACGACGAGGAGTGCCACCAAGGAGGCCATCGCTGATGGCCGCAGCCACGAGAGGGGTACTCGCGCTAGCAATCGCTGCCTGCCAACCGGCCCACGACTCGGCGATGCAACGAGAAAGACTCCTCCGGTCGCCACAGACGCACATAGGCCGCTGCTGATCTGCAGCCGCCCGCCATTGGAGCAACGGCAATGAGTGTTCCCGAGTATACTGCTGACGATCACAACGGCTGCGAGGAGTTTGTCGCTGACCGGCCGCCACCTGTCATCGTGCCGACATCGAGAGCGCCGCAAAGGAGGCCACCACCGTTCAGCTGCCTCCCGCCGCCAATTGCCAAAGCAGGAAGGACGCCGCGGTTGTTGCCGCCCACCATCACGTTGTCGTCGCCATTGGCCACAACATCGCGGCCAATCGTCTGCTGCCATGCCAACAATGAGGAGTGCTGATCCTGCTGCTGTCCGCCATGTCCGCAAGGAGGCAAGGCCAAGTAGCTGCCTCCTGCCATTTTGCTGACGGCAAAGAGTGTCGCATATGAGGTCGCCGCTGATCGCCACAGCTGCGAGGGGGCTGCGGCCAAGCAGCCATTGTAGGGCTGCCGCTGCCGCGCCAACAACAAGGAGTGTCGGCCCTCTGCTGATTGCCACGGCCGCAAAGAAATCAAGGCCAAGTAGCTGTGCCATAGCCACAAGGATGTCGTAGCCTGTGGATCCTGCGCGGAGTCCGGGAGATGAGGCTTCTGCCAGGCTGCTCAGCTGATGCCAGTCATTGGGCTAACGGCGCATCAAAGCAATGAGGTGGCCTCCTCTGATTACGACAGTTGGGCTAAGTTCTTGATCGAGCTGTTGCCGCCGGACATTACATTGACAACAAAGATTTGCCACGAGGAGGCTGCTGCCAATGCCACAGCCGCAAGGGGGCCAGTACCAAGCAGCCGCCACCAGCCACTGTAGGACAGCCAACAACAAAGGTTTTCAGTCCTAGTGCTGATCGCGATGGCCGCAAAGATATTGAGGTCAAGTAGCTGTGTCACGGCTGCAAAGATATCACAGCATGCGGCCCCTGTGCCGAGGCCCAGAGATGGGGCTGCTGTCAGGCTTATCAACCGCAAGGATGTCATGGCCAAGCTGCCGCCAGCAGCCATTGAGCCAATAACACAGCAAAGCAACACGGTGGTCTCAGCTTGCGGATAAGCTGCTGTCGTCCAGCATCACATTAAAGACATATATTTTCCATGAAAAGGCTGCTGCTGATGGCCGTACACTGCTGCATGGAGTACGCGGAAGGCTGTCAATCCACCATTGGCTGCCAACGTGGAGTCACGATGAGGAAGCCGCTTTCAATTGCCACATCCGCAAGGAGGTCGCACCAGCAGCCTCTGCCAAGAGGCGGCAAGACCGCCACCACAAAACAGAGACTGAGAGAAGGGCCTCCACCAGCAACTGTCGCCAAAAGGCTGGGAGAATGCCTCCAACGGAAGCCAAGGCCACCAAGAGCTGCAAGGAGACCATCCTGGCCACAAGGAGATTGCTTCCGCCACTGTCAAGATGTGGCGAGGAGACCGGCAGCGTCACCAACTAGCTGTCACTGAGAGGTGACGTTAGTGTCTCTACTGACAAGCAGATACCGCCAACATGCCTTCTGTTATGCACACTTTGTTTTTCCAATATCCATTAAAATTAGATGTTACAACTTGCAAGCAGCAGCGCTGGACAATAGACATATTGGTACCTTGCAAGCCAATTATCACCCACAACACCCTATGGTTTGCTCCATACTATCATTATCCACAATGTAGCAACATCATCTACCACTTGTCACCACAACCACACCAAAAATCCCTACACTACGTATACTGAGATTTTGACCTTCTGCTGTCTCTGCTGACTTTGTCTATCTTCCTTACCCCTAGCAATTTCTCTAACAAATCCTTTGATGAATCCTCTGACAATTCTTCCGATGACATTATGACAAACAATTCAATGACTATAATCATCAAGAATATTATGACTAACACCGCCACTATAACAACAAAAAACATGACTTTAATTGAAACTCGTCCTTCTTCCCAATGAGTACCAGTGAAGAAAGGTGCTCTGTTCCCCGATACCCATAGGATTCTGTAAATGGTTCCCTTATGATTCCATGATGTTACCCCGTTACCCCTCAGCTCGCCCAGTTAGGAAACCCAGCCATGATTGTTTTGCTATTGATCAACATCGGAAATGAGTTCTGGGGGAAGGTTTGTTTGGGAGGAATGATGGCAATGGAGGATTGGACAAGGGCAGACCATTAGCGGTAAGTGCGACTTGGAATATTGACAAAATTAACAACTTACAAAGATGGGGTGCGGGTAAAATTGCAGAATAGAAATTCCAATGAAACCAAATCAAGATCAAGTTTCAGCAGGCAAATCTATCTGTCAACCATACTAGTACTATGTGACATGAATATCTTGGTCAGATTTCATGGTGAGAATTATCTCAATAACATTCAAACTCTACCACTGTAAAACCATCCTCCCACCAAGAGCATGCTGGTGACTCAGAAAGCAGCACAGCACAGCACTATGTACTTTTGTGCAATTCACAGGCAGCGGTGATGGTGAGAAGTGCCTCCCCTAGGCGCGACTAAAATGCTGCCAATGCCTTCCATGATCGCATGTGTAGGGATATACAAGGTGCAAATGTGACGATGGTGATACATTGGTATTGGGCGATAGGTCAACAATGGCAAGCATTTTGAGCGGAGCTACACCGATAATATGTCCCACAGAGATGACGACAAGACGCAGTTTGTTTTTGAATAAAAATCTTTTGTGTCAGGATCGATGTCTTGCCATCAGAATAGACTTGGTGTGCCATCTGTCTGAGGGGTTGCTGTGGCTATGATCTAGAAAACCATAAATTTCTTCACACAACACTGTACTA
This sequence comes from Thalassiosira delicatula, assembly GCA_036939835.1. Lineage (NCBI taxonomy): Eukaryota > Bacillariophyta > Thalassiosirophyceae > Thalassiosirales > Thalassiosiraceae > Thalassiosira > Thalassiosira delicatula. Next base: position 3,305 of record JALLOY010000844.1, read on the forward strand.
GTGGTAAATTGCATCTCTCAGTTTAGTGGCTTATTGGCGAAACACATTATGCGCTCATGGACTGCCCACGTAACGAAAAAGAGGACAAACCAATCATTAATATTACTGAGTGGAACAAAATGATGCTTGGTGACCCAAGAGCCATACTTGACCTTTGTGGCTACAAGAGGGCTCATACAGTTAAAATAATGGTACAAATGCATCATCATCACCAGGTTCAGCGCCACTGCCTTCACCACCATCCCCAGTCAACGAGATGAAGAATTTCAATGTATCTTCCAACACCTCGATAAATCGATCCACGTCTTCTTTGGTGTTGTAAAAGTACAGACTAGCCCTAGCCGAATGACTGTATCCCAACGCCCGATGAAGCGGCTGACAGCAGTGGTGTCCCGCCCGGATGGCCACGCCCTCCACGTCCAAAAATGTACTGAGATCCGAGGGGTGGACCGCCTCGCAAACGAATGCGCAGAGTGCCGCACGATCGGTGCCCACGGGCGGTCCCAACACCGTCACACCCTCCACGCCTTCCAGCCGGCGTCTCAAGTAATTTGCCAGTTCCATCTCGTAATCGTGTATTCTCTCCATGCCAATGTTCGTGAGGTAATCCACCGCGGCTCCCAAACCAATGGCTTGGGCGATCGCGGGAGTGCCCGCCTCGAAACGCGCCGGGGCCATAGCGTACGTCGAGTGATCCATGTAAACCTCATCAATCATTTCTCCTCCCCCCTTGTAAGGCGCCAGCGAATTCAGCGCGTCCTCCTTTCCCCACAGGAATCCGATGGCGGTGGGACCGCACATTTTATGCCCGGACGCCGCGACGAAGTCCGCTCCCAAGGCTTGAACGTCTACGTCCATGTGCGGCACGGACTGGCAGGCGTCCAGCAGGATCTTGGCCCCCGGGGCCGCCTCCGAACGGATAATCTCCACGATCTCATCAACGGGATTGATGGTCCCCAGGACGTTGGAGACGTGCTGCACGCTCACGAATTTCGTTTTGGGCCCGATCAGTTGGCGGAAAGCATCCATGTCGAATCCCCCCGAGACGGAACACGCCGGGACGAACTTTAACACCGCCCCGGTGCGCTCCGCGACCATTTGCCAGGGCACGATGTTCGAGTGATGCTCCGCTTCCGTGATCACGATCTCGTCCCCCTCCTGAAGGTAAAGCTCGCGCGGATTCGACGGCGCCCTGCCGCACGTGTGCGAGAGCGACGTCGCCACGAGGTTGATCGCCTCGGTGGCGCCGCTGGTGAAAACGATCTCGTTCCGGCTCTCGGCGTTGACGAAGGACGCCACCTTGTCTCGCGCCGCCTCGTAGCGTTCGGTGGCCTCCCGGGAGAGGGCGTGGGCGCCGCGGTGGACGTTGGAGTTGGCGTCCTCGTAGTAGGCCGCGAGGGCGTCGATCACCGCCGAGGGCTTTTGGGACGTGGCAGCGGAATCGAGGTAGACCAGTCGCTTGGCGCCGTCGGAGGATATCTTTCCGTCGGCGTCGAAGCGGGTGGTTAGGATGGGAAAGTCGTCGAAGACGGAGGGGGCGAGCGACGAATCGTTTAGTTGGAAGTCTTTCCACCATGCGTCGTCGCCGTCGTCCTTTTCAGCAGTGGGGGACGTGATTGGACTGGAAGATGATGCCACCGACAGGGCTGCAGATTGTCGCACTGTGGCATGATGACCGGTTGGTGGAGAGAAGGCCGCTGCTAAGCTTATATGTAGCGCTATTGTCAAGGCTTGTTTATTAGACATGGTAGAGATTAGGGAATGCCGATTACGGTGATGGCAAAAGTGATCGATGTGCGCGAGATGATGTGTGAACTATGAACGAAGAAGAAGAAGGGAGGGTGGAGGGTGGAGGAGGAATCTCTGTGTCTGTGGCGTCTTCGATCTTCACAGTGCTATCGTAGGTACCTGTGAGACAGAGTAGAATTCACTCTTAGGGTCACCTTTTCCTCACGAGATCGTTCTCCGGCTATCGTAAGTGCGATTCGTAGCTCTATCTAGCCCAGGCCAGATCTTGTTCAGGAAGATCCCGAATTGCTAATTATTTAGCGATAGACGAACGTATCTTTTAGGTAGTAATGGAAAAGTTACGATCGCCAACTTATTCGCAATTCGGGATCTTCCAGATGAAGATTAATTGTTGTGTTTGTGAGTTTGTTGCCCTCCTGCTCAGGACGCACCTGCAAAAAGAACTCTAGAAAATTCGAGTTATGGTACTGTCGAGTTCTGGTCGAGCTACATATTACCGACCGAAAAACGAAATCAGGTGTCGAAGTCGATGGCGTTTTGGTTTAATCTACGGGTCAATCGCGTCCGGCGCTTGGTATCTAAGGCAATACACAACACAGCCATTTGTAGGCGTTTGAATTGAATAATATTGTGCTCTACTGGATCTGTGCCCCAGTTAGATGCCTCATAGGTACTATTGTGAATTTGCTTTGGAACAAAAGCAACAGCCATGGTGGGTCAAACAAGTTGAGGGTTGAGTATTTTGGCTTCATCAACAATTCATCATGACAACATCATGGCAACGCAACCGTCAATGTGTATCCATCACATTGTAGCTCGACCAAGACCTAATCAAATGGTATTTCCAACATACAGATTTATGGGGGAGGTAACCCTTGTCACTTGCCATCCTGGGGAAGATACGGGACTTGCTATATAGAGGTGATATTTGGCGATACTATACATGTGCATATAGGAATTCATATTACAACATACACCCCCTAAATAAGGTTGCGATTAATTCTCTGTAAACAATTTGCATAAATCAAAAACTCTCATCAAGTGCCATTTACTTGTGCAATCCTACTATAATAGGTTGTCAGACTTTACTTAGGTGTAAATTTGACCAATGTGAGCCAATTTCAATGTGAGTTACAGTGACAATATATTGCGTGGCCAAGAGATGGTGGTTTTTGATTGACATCGGATGTTTGGTTGCTTTAGCATAAGTAACGTGTAACGTACACCCGTACTTCCCTGCTCACATTTCTGATGCACCAAAAGCCGTCCAAAATTTCTGGATCAAAGGGAGTAGGCATTTCTGATTGTCAAAGAGAGAAGAGGCAAATGTGCTAGATTTTCTTTCATACAACTTGGAACCTTTCTCAAACCAAGCTTTCTGTTGGATCACTGATTTAAGTTACACGGGACCAAATCTAAGAAAAGAAGGCCAAAGCAACACTGGTGTTGCGCCAATGAGCAAAACTTGGCATGTGACTGCCAATTGGCACTCACAAACAACACATAGTGAACATTATACTCATGGCACTTGTAAACAACACCAGAGCAACTCACACCCAATGCTCACAGATAAATACAACCCTTGGCGATTAGTAGACTTTCGTACAGAGGAACCAATGCAACCAAATCGCACACTGTGCAATTGACGTGATCTAAACCCCACAACTACCAGCAACGCCTAATCAATGCCTGGTGCTTACGAGTGCTAATTGGCAATTGCGACGACCATGTGTTGCTTACGAGCAACACCGGAGCAACCTCATGACTTGGCAATCACCATATCTCAATTTTCCTGTGTATATCATAACAAAGTATGGTTCAAATCAAGAATTAAAAAGGCTCAGCATTGTTGGCAACTGATAAGTAGATATATGTACTGGGTTTGTTGTTCTTTGGTTTAATTTAGTTTGGTTTAATGATGATGTATTGCTTTCAAACTATCACTGAAAATGACTCCAACGCTGACAAGGTACATATCTTTCTGTCAACTATTATGACTACTCCTATTTAATAAATTGCATAAAATATTAAAATGTTTTATAGTATTTTCACTATTGAGTTACTCCTACTTAGGAACGCTACTTCCATTTAAGATGTGACCTTTAACATGAAGTGACATTTAATACTTCGAATTCTACTCTGCGTCATCGTCGCAGGTTGCAAGGCCGGCCGCCCATCAGCAAGACCCGAGGGTAAAAAAGAATTGGCGATATGTACCTATGTACATACCGTTACGGTACATAAGTCACGCGCTTGTGACTTCTGGTGACGCGTCCCCAACAAGTCACCAGGGGTCACCATAAAGAACCATAAGTCACCACAAGTCACCAGAAGTCACAAGCGTTCTAAGTTTTTCTGATTCTGAGACGTTTCTCAAATCAGATTTGCTGCCGACACCATCGAAATCAACCTAGCAGCAAGTTCAATTCAGTCAAATTCAGTCGTCCCCGCCTCCATCGCCACCGCATTGTCCTCGCGGCCATGACACCAACAAAGACTTCTCTCAACGGTGCCCGTTTGGTGGGTTCGATCCTTGCTACCACAAGATAGATGTCAGCTCAAAATTTTGGCTGGCGTCAGGTGAAGAGAGCGAGGGGAGTGAGAAGAAGTTGAGGAGGAGACCTCGCTGCTGGCGGCAAGTTCAATTCAGTCGCAATGGTAGACATCTCAATTTTGGAGACACGCTTGTGACTTCTGTTGACTTCTGATGACGCGTCCCCAAGAAGTCACCAGAAGTCACCAGAAGTCAACAGAAGTCACAATCTTGACTTAAGTATGTACCGTAACGGCATGTTCATACATATCGCCAATTCTATTTTACCTTCGGGTCTTGCTGACCCAAGGGTGTGGTGATACCAAAGGAACCAATGAGAAAGCAAAGATCCCCAGTGACCAAATGGTACCTAATACACATGGCTGATTTTGATCCTGCGAGCAAAAGATTTGAGGCAGTTGGCACAATTCTAAATACAAAGGAATTAGTTTTTGTAACTACCATAGTATTTAACTAGTGGTGTGATTGTTCAGATCAAATTCAATCAAAAGGCCAAACTTCCCCCCTGATAATATCACGGCAACACGCTCTTTTCTTGTGATTATTGAAACATTTGATCAACATATTCTTCAAGAGCGGGACATTATTGGTCATGTCTGGGGGAGAAAATTGTAGAATTTGCGTGAGAGGGGAAGTCCTGAGGTAGTCACCTCTTTGATTGTTTTCAAATCTCCATGGAATTAAATAAGTATGACCTTTTATTCAAGCCGATAGCGATGACCCTTAAATATAAAATACCGAGTCTGCATTTTTGAGGTATGATTGGCAGATACCAGGTTGGCATTGTTACTTGATAATTTTGGGCCAAATTATCCGTAGGCACAAATCATTACGGCACTACATACTCTTTGTGCTCCTGGAGTATCCAGAATAAAGAAGAATTTAGCAGTGGGTATTACCAAAACATGCTTGTTGAGGATCTTGCCAACAAATTCAAGATATTATTTGCCAATTGAACAAACAGCAGCGGATGTAGACCAGTGAGAATTGTTGGCTTGTGCGTAATTGCCAAGACTAGGTGCTAACATGTTAGATCCCCTGTGGCGACATGGAGAAACGCTTATGGAGCCAACTTCAATTCCATATTTTTGGGGATCTTTGACCATAACTACTCCTACAAGTGAGGAAAGTGTCAAAAATGTGCTTTCCGTCTTCTTCCAGGATCAAAACCATCCATACTAAAATCATTGTAGACTATTGACCCCAGAAGAAAGACCCCAATCAGGTGGAAACTTAATTGACTACCCCAGAAAATTGACCGTGCGCACTGCTGAACCCACCGCATCAAACGTCATGTGGAACTATGTTATGAGTACCCCAGACTCTAAATATGCTGTCTAGTGGCCCCTATACAGGCAAGAGTACATGATGGCAAGAACCAATCTCATATATCCTAAGCTCATCAACCTCTATGACCTCCCCCCCAATGTAACAAAATCTGCGTGAAGTATTAAGTGAGTTCTATTAGGCCCCAGGTCCGTTTCAAAATGTATGCGATTTTGTGAGTGGGTGCGTGTCTGTGTGTNACGTTGGCAAAGTACAAGGCTGCACTGATCAAGGAGAAGAGACGCAACAGAGGCCGTTGAAAATGGCCAATCCAATCACTGTACGACCGGTATTACGAGTGTATGCAAATAGATAATATGTAAAAGTGGAGATAAATCATTTACTTGGGGCGCTTGCACCAAAGGTGAATTTTCTATATTGTAGAGATGAGGGTCGAACTAACAGTTAGTTACCATAGTTTTCCTCACGACAGAATGTCCTCGCTCGGTGGCAGCCGGTCCGTCTGCACCGAGTACGTCGTCTTCCTCGCGGCTTCACCGATGCTGCCGGCGTCCGAGGCCCGCGGCCCCACCTCCTCGGAGAACACCGTCGCCATGGTCGTCGTGCCGTCCGGCGTCGTCGTCCAGCACTTCTCCATGGTTCGCCTCGACGACGACGAAGATCGCGGACCCCCCTCCCTCTCCTTCCGACGGGACGGCCCGGACGACCACGCGTGTATCACCGTAGGCGCCTCGCGTTCGAATGCCTCGCGTGACGACGACGACGACGAGCGGACCGTCCACCCGGCGGCGACGTACAACAACGCCGCGGCGACGCAGAACGCCAGGTCTCGATTCGGACGACACGATCCTCCTCCTCCTCCGAATTCATCGCCGTCGTCGTCATCGTCTCGGCCGCCGCCGCGACACTGATCGATCAGGAACATCGTCGCGACGAGACACTGCACCGCCCCGTTCAGTACGAAGCACAGCGCCATGCCGTTCCGCACCCCCTCGGCGGCGGGGACGCACGCCAACGTCGCGGCGTACAGGGCGAGCGCGACCCCGAAGCACGACGACAGCGCCGACGTCGATCGCGCCGTCGCGAAGGACGCGTCCATGGGCGTATCGGGGGGGTACGGCGCGCAGTACGCGCGCAGCTCGGTCGTCGCCGAGGAGAAGGAGGGGGTCGTAGTGTCGGAGGAGGAAGGAGGGGAGGGGTTGTTGTCGACGACGTAGTGGGACAGGTATCCCCACGGACCCATCTGGAGGTCTCCTCCTCCTCCTCCTCCTATTTCGAATCCATCGAAACCGCCACCGCCTCCTATGCGTCGTCGAGGCGGGGTCATCGTCATGAACCGACACGAGTACGGAACGACGAGGGACAGCGCGGCGGCGAGGGATCCCGCCAGGATCGCGAGCGTCGCCCGCCGTCGCTGTTTTGATGCAGGACGGAGCGGGAAGAAGGGCGAGTCGTCCCGTCGCGAGATGGC
>JALLOY010000864.1:0-10530 GCA_036939835.1 Thalassiosira delicatula
CTGGAGACGGGGACATCAAATGACGCTGCTACACGGGTGCTTGCTGTGCTTTCGTTGACAATTCTGACAATACAGCGGTAGCTGCTGTCAACGATTCCGACATTACGACATCAGCTACAGTTGTTGACAATTTTGGCCAAATCAGAAATAAAGGGCAAGATGAAGGACACAGCTGTTGGGGAGCCAGAAAGGAACATGTGGGTCTTCATAGGCAGTTGGAGGGACCAACATTTGAGAAGAGGGAGCTGACAAAGAAGGTTGTTGACACAGAACAGCACCAACAAGGAGTGCACCTAGCTGTCAAATTCAAAGGGGTTGGGAAAAGTAAGCCAAATCATGGCAAATATAGGTAGGAGCAAGACGAATTGAAACAAAAGGGGGATGTCAATAATGCCAAAATTGCATCCCTCAAGGTAAACCTGCACTGCTCCTAGTTTGGCACAATTTGAGAATCTACAGAGGGAGCTTGATACAGTTGCATTCGAAAGGGACAAGCTTTCAACGGCCACTAATATTACGCAGCAAAAGGTGGCAAAAAATCCGCCACCAAGGAGATGGAGGTTGACAATTTACAAAATGATTTGGAGAGACTGAGGGCATGCCTTGTTGACACCGCATTGACAACCTATGAGCTCTTGGCCAAGAATGACCTATTGTAACGGGAGGCGGAGACAGTGAAGAGACTAAACAAGCACACATAGGCCCCACCAACGATGAAAACCCGTTGACTTTGTGTCAAGTTTAAGTTGAAGAGGACATTGAATAACAACAAAAGTACTTTATCCTATGAATCGTCTATTAAACTTGCGTGTCAAAAATTCAAAAAGCCTTTCTTATAACTCATAACACTGGCAACAATTAAAATTTCCATGACCTATTCTATTCCAATCTGGACATGCATCAATTACAGTGACTCCAATGTCATCTTGTTCATTGCACAGACAAAAGAAGCAAGAATTTCCAGAGGGGAAGAATATGAAGCGGCACTTCAGCCCTACTTCCAGCAAGAAACACAAGGTCAAATAAACATACAGGGATGAATATTTGAAAGGTGTTTGAATTTATCAACCATGGGACACTTCCTCAAGATACCATGGGGAATACAAGGTTCTAGAAGATGACGGAACACACAGAATACCTCTGAAGGCACTGCAAAGTACCGTCACATGGGTAGATATTGGTTTATCTTTGTCCAATGACAGGTCTTTGATGAACTTCTTTGAAACGTTGATGCGGTTCTCGAAGAGATGGATATACAAACCCCAATTGCATCAGCATCACTAGGAATCACCCGGCATTTTGATATCCGCAAGGATAACACGAACAACAGTGGTACACAATCTTGGGGTGGGAATATCAATGTTGGAGATAATGCGCTTGCCTCCAGACTACCGGGAGGCTTTCCCACGGGGGGTGGCTTTCACAGGCTGACACAGGTAACCGTGGCTGTCTGCACAGGGGTATATCAATATAGCCGTGCTACCCGGCTGATGTATGGGGGCTCTGCGTGCCATTGGTATTGCGTCATTAAGCAGCGCCCGCTACCCGGAAGCCCAGACACACACACACTTGCTGCTCATGTTTTACCTGGTGCAGAGTCATTTTGAGCATTCAATTCTGGCAGAGGAGCAAGTTCTTGGCGAGTGCATTAACTTAACATGTCAATGTGTAAGCTCAGGTCATTGATGTCGGTATCACACCACACATCAGATCACAACATGGGTACATTACTCTCTGGTTATATGAAGTCCATTCTAGGGCATTATCAATGAATATTATAAATAATACATAAACAAAAATTCGGACAAATAACATGATTCTCGATGCACTTGAAACTTAACATTCCACATGTTGACATTTACTTTCACACTAATACCGCTCTTACCAACATACATTGCCCTATCTTATAAAAGGAAAACCATTTCCTTTTTGTTTCTGCTTCCTCTTCTTGTTACGTCGGCTAAATTCTTCCATCATCCTGTTAAAATTGGTTGATACTTGATGAGAAAAGATCCAGAAAAGAAGGAAACGAAACAACATAAGCAAGTTACTCACAGTGCATACTGGTTTCGATCAATGACGTCCCTTTCGTTCGCCCAATTCAATAGTTGGGTTACTTCAGTTTCAACTCCTCCTTTGTCCTCTGCGGACCGATTCAACATTGTAGCTCGATCTGGCTTGCGAACTATTCGTAAAGTCGATGGGTTTTGTCTCCACGGCTCCCCGTCAATTTGAACAGCAATCTTCTTCTTCAGGGTCACGGTGGCCTCCCGACATTGGCAAATGAGCTGAGCATTGCTCAGTCCAACACGTATTTGGCCTAAGTGGAATGTTCCACGAATGCTAACCACATCCAATAATCCATCTTGGCAGCTGCTGGGCAAATCACATGCAACCCCTGCAGTTGCGAGTTCAGCGAGATCCTCAACACTGTCATTTCGGGCAAATCCATCACTTTCACTGTAACGTCTCACTCTTTTCCTTAGCGGTTTGAAACCTTTTGACCAAATGGGTACACCGCCACTGTAAGAATCAATATTGAGGAATATGATTCCCTAAGATAAAAGATGCAGAGGTAAGATGACTACAAGTAGCAAAGAATCGTCATACACCATGAAGTGAAAGCGCTACTCACCTGAGAATCGGGAGGTAGAGGAACTTCAATACCGTCTGCCAGCAGTGTGATATGTTGAGAAATGTTGGCACACGATGATTTGAGTGCCTCTTCGCCCCCAGCAATAGCATAATGTAGCTTGTTTATTACGCGAGAGAAAAATAGTTTTGGTTTGCTTTCCCTGAGCAAGTGCACCTGGAGTGCCGCTTGAGCGTCGACTCCAATTCCTAGGTAGTTAAGAAAGGCCTTTGCTCCCTTTTTCTGTTTGCCCTTCTTGGTCATAGAGGTTATTTCAAGCTCCCAGAGGTCCAACATTGAAATGTATGCTTCAGACAATTGACGTAAAATAAAGAGAAGACTTTCATTGTTGTATCCTCCGCCCCAACCATGAATTCGAGCTAAATCATTCCCTGTTCCAAGCGGCAGGATTCCAATTGGCGGCCAGCGTTTCAAGCCCATTCCCTCGAGGGCAGATATGATCCAACTCACAGTGCCATCACCGCCACAAACTAATATCTGGAAACGACTGAGCACCGAGTATGATTTTAATATCTTCTCCGGTCCGCCATTTGCCAAGTCCCACACCTGAATCGGATTCAGAAGTCGACGGAATTGTGTGATCAATAGATGTCCCTGTTGTGGTCCTGATCTGGAGTTAACAAACACCAATAATGGAGTGCAGGAAGAGCTGAGAAATTCATCACCCAGAATATATCCATTAGTATCGGGAATCGGCACTGCTCGCGACATGTCACGTAGTTGGCGATCTGAATTCGCCGTATCAAAGAAGTTCATATTGTTAGAATCGCGGCGTTCTTCGTCGTTCAAACCAACGATGGGATTTTGAGGATTACTTTTTTGGGATGGCTTCGGATTTACCCTTTTGGGGAGAGGATCTGGGTCTGAAGCGGGCTTGAGTGCAGGTAGCCGGATTGATTTGAGATCCGGCTGGCGATAATTTTCCAACGCATCCCTCTTTTTCGGTTTCTGGGAAGGCCTCATTGGAAGAGGCGATACAGTCAAATCGTTTTTTGGCCTTTGCTCCACAGATGATGGAACGGAAGAGAAAGAATTGCATAAACTGGCATCGGTGTTTTCCAAACCGATGGCTGAAATGAAGGTTGCATCATCATTCAAATCTGCAGTATCAGATCGAGAGCGAGGAGTTCCTTTTTCTGCATTGTAATCTCTCTTCTTTTCTGCGCTGGCGGAATATGGGACGTTTATGAAAGAGGAATCGTTCTCGTTCCCATGACCATTCTCTTGGTGACTTTTGTTGTCACAAAGCCGGGGTGCATTGTCCAGCGATGCGCCTTTTCCATGCCTTCCACTCGGATTTGCCTGATTGCTGGCAACTGGTACAATGTCAACTTTTGCTGCCATCTTCCCAGAATTACTCACAAGAGTTGTCACGCTCCCATCATCGTCGTCGTCGTCTGTCTCCTCATCGTCTTCAACCGCCAATCCTCGCTGCTTGCGAAATGTATAACGGAAGATGCCAATAATCCAAACCGAGAATCGTCTCGTACCGTCCTTGCTGAACGCTCCACAGAGTATGTCGAATATGCTCCTTGCATACGAAACGACGTTATTCAGTTTCGATTCCACCAACAAATTCTCCAGAAAATGATGCTCCGTCTCGCGCTGAGACACGAATTCCACCAATTTGCATTCCGGCGGCAAGACCAAACGTCGGTACTCCGCCAAACGTATGTGCGAGCGCCACGCCTTTTTGAATCGATCGTGATCCGTCTCCGGACGAAAGTCCTCTTCGTAGAACGACGATTCGCCATCAATGGCCCTCCCTCCTCCCCTTTCCGCTTTGACAGGAGACCCCACCAAATAACCATCCGACGCGGAGGGGTACATCCCCCGACCGGTGCTGCCATTGGTGGTATGTCGAAAAAACTTTCGGAGCGGAGTGGAGGGAGCGCTGCGCCCGCCCTTGGCGCGGACCGTCCTGTCCGAATCCTCGCCGTCGTTCGAGCAGCCGCTGTTCGTCGATCGCATCAGCGCCTCCTCCCACCGCCGAGGATCGAATTTCGCATCGCGATCGTCGCTGACGCCTCCCCCGCTCCCGCGCCGCCTCGACCACAAACGTCGCCACCATCGCTTCAGGTCTTCCGCGTTCCTGACGTGGCGAATTCGCTTCGCGTCGTTCGTCCATCCTCGTCCGGCGGCGTCCGTCCGCGATTCCGGGCTTCGTCCTTCCCGTCGTCGTTTCGAAAAACAGGGCGTCGCGAGGACGACGTAAGATAATATCAAGAGGGCCAGTGTGACGAAGATCTCTTCGAATCCGAAGGTGAGCGTATCCTCGGGTGGGTATATTGGAGGATCGGGGACGGAGCCGCCTTCTTCGGCGGCTCGACGTTTTCCTAGCCGAAAAATGGAGCGGAGGAGTCCCATGATTTTTTTTATGCTGACGAGGACCGACTCGGCACGGTTGTTGTTATCCCTGGCATCGTCATCCGTGGAGGCGATCGATAAACTGGGTGGTGCGTCGTTGGTCGCGGCGCCGTCGAGGCTAGCTTCTATCGCTATCGTTGTCACGCCCCCGGCTTAGTCGGGTCTATCGGGTGTCAATCATAGAACGTGGAAAGCGGCGCGCCGGAAGAAGAGCGAGGAAGACGAAGACGAAGCGGAAATGCTTGAAGTGCTTGAAGAGGTGACAGGAATGCATTAGTAAAATCAGAAACACCCTCTCTAGATAGGTTAGGGGGGGATATAGAACGTCTGATCTCGAATTTCTCCCCTCTGGATGGTATTCTCAGATATTCACCATTCTCCGTTCTGACACCATAAAAACATCGTGGGGTATGATAATTCTCAACTGTCCCCCGAGTTATGTCAAATAAGTATTCTAATGATTAATCCCGCTGTCGAGGTGTTCGCATTTCTCATTATCGCCGAATATTGCGTATGAGTAAACTTCGCTCGCTGGCTCGCCCAGCGTCGCTGTGAGATCGCCAACATTCCACGTTTACAGAGGTCGAATTTTATCGGGCACCGGACTGCCAAGGACTCCCATTTGCCATGGCAGCAGGCAAAGCCACACACACCGCCCGCGCGAAGAGAAGATCTTCACAGAAAAGGGACGGATCTTGTTGGTTTTTTGAGTTTCACCGGTATTGACGACGCTTCTGTTATTTCATTTTACATCGTCAATCGACTCCCACGCACTAGTACCCAACCATGAAGCTTTCTCTCTTCTCCGCCGCCTTGGCCCTCGTCTTCCCGGCAGTCTCTGCCGAGGTCTATTTCAAGGAACAGTTCAATGATGATGTGAGTTCCGGTGCGGTTGCTTTCTCCTACCGTTATTTCCTGGATGATAGTTTTGATGTGCGAGATGCGAGATGGACTCTGAGGCAATAGGTTTGCAGAGTCAGACGGAGTGAAGTTCTCGATATTTGTGTGCTTCCCTTACCCACACCTAAAGCTTTTATGGCGTAGAAATTAGGTACTGCATAAGCAAGAAAAAAGGTTACGCTACCCGCTTTGCAAACTTAGATTTATTTTTCGGGCCTTTACGTTACCGCAAAGTCCGCCGAACGCCTTGTGCTGAGTTGTGACATTTGCGTACACGCCAAATGCCCGAGTTTGGGTGGAAGGCGAGGCAACCCGTGCTTTAGGTTTTGGCAGATGTGCATGGTCTTTATTACGCGACTAAATAAGCATGCTACTCGTGACAACTTTTTCCACTCACTCCCTACATACCCTCTACTCACGGCTCATAAACCGCGGCGCAGGCCGCGCAGATCTGGTTTCAGATCTTTTTTCTGAATGTGAGCTGAAAAAAGTTTGCATTCTTTTTCACCCATACGATAGATCGAGGCCTCCCTTTGCGGTAAAACCGTTGAACAGTCAGATTTTTTGGAACAGGGGTGTTGTGACGGCCAGACTTCGTATCGTACTGACCGCTCAAAAATGAACCAAATCGTAAGCTTACAATCCATTTTTTTAGCAACATCAAACATCTTTGTCTTCTGCCTCACGAGGGTGTCGGTGTATAGGAACTCCGAGTGGCACGTCAGTGCCACGNAAGCCGATAATACCAAGCCCTTCGACGTCTTCAGCAATGTTCTTACAATTTCCAACCAACTTGGCTGTCAATCCTACCCGACCCATTCATGCCGGTGGCTAGTGGCAATGCGCGCAGGCTGCCGTTAGGCAAGTCGGTGTTGGTCGCTACACGCGTGACAATTTTGAAAGAATTAGATTAGCCCAACTCCACCTACAGCCCTTTGTGGATCGCGCTTACTGCTCATCAAACTGACAGCGCCATCGGAATCGCTCGCAATGGCGCAACGCTCACGTTGTGCTGTCTGACAGATTAGTCCGCAATTTCATTCGTGCCTCTCATCGAATTCGCCATACCATTTTCTGGTCTTGATACGCAGGGCTGGTCTGACCGATGGACCATCTCGTCCGACTGGAAGAGCTCCTCCGAACTTGGCGAATGGAAGCGCACCGCAGGAGAATGGAACGGCGACGCAGATGACACTGGCGTCCAAACCTCCCAGGACGCTCGATTCTACGGTCTCTCCGCCCCAATGACGAAGGCCTTCAACAGCGCCGATAAGAAAGATCTCGTCATTCAATATTCGGTGAAGCACGAACAAAAGATTGATTGCGGCGGAGCCTACATCAAGCTTCTCCCCGGTGGCGACAAATTCGAGCCTACTAAGTTTGGTGGTGATGCCCCGTATGGTGTCATGTTTGGTCCGGATATTTGCGGATCGACCAAGCGCACTCACGTCATCCTCAACTACGACAAGAAGGACGAAAACCTCCTGATCAAGAAGGACGTCAAGTGCGAGACCGATCAACTATCGCACTTGTACACCCTCGTCGTTCGAACGGACAACACCTTCGAGGTCTTTGTCGACAATAAATCAGTTCGGGAGGGCAAGCTGGATGATGAGTTCGACTTCCTCCCCGAGAAGGAGATCAAGGATCCGGATCAGTCTAAGCCGGATGATTGGGTGGATGATGCCCAGATTGAGGATCCGACGGACGTGAAGCCTGACGGTTACGATGACATTCCGATGGAGATTCCCGACCCGGACGCAGCGAAGCCAGATGACTGGGACGACGAAGATGATGGTGAGTGGGAGCCGCCGATGGTGGACAACCCCGACTATGACGGACCGTGGTCTCCGAGAATGATTGAGAATCCCGACTACAAAGGAAAGTGGGTCCATCCCAAGATTGCCAACCCAGAATACGAATACGACGAGGAAATGTACTCTGTTTGCAAAAACGGATGCACGCACGTGGGATTCGAACTATGGCAGGTCAAATCCGGAACTATCTTTGATGACATCATCATTACTGACAGTCTTGAGGAAGCACAAGAGTTTGCAAAGGAGACTTTCTTCAAGAAGAAGGATTCTGAAAAAGATATGTACGATGCTGTTCAAAAGAAGAATAGGGAAGAGGAAGAGGCAATGATGGCAGATGAAATGGATGACGAAGACTTCGATGATATGGACATGGAGTAAGTCCAACTATCTCATGTATACCTTTTGCATGTTTCGAAGAATCTCTTTAACACATCCCCCATCCTCGCTTTTCCCTCCCACAGCATGGGTGATGAATTCTAAGTGATCTGTTACCATCATGTGCAGAGCTGCTTTTTTCCCAGCGCAGCATCATCTCCTCTGGCATGATGGGCAAAATAGACTTTGTGAAGATCTATGCGTAAAATGAGGCGCACTAATTCATTAAGCCATAATTTCAACATACTTTTAAGCAGTAGCACTTTTGATACTTTGGCCCCGAATACCCCAATATGAGATCGTCAAAATAGATGAGTGCTCACACGAAAAGCGGCCTCAATAATTTCTCAGGCGTGCCTGAGATTTATGAATCCACTTGCAGTAAGCATGAGGTTGGGTCCAAAGTTGCAAATGCTTGATTAATTTACAACTCATGTAGGTACAATACAACCAGCAGCGAACATGATACAGCGCAAGAGTTCCCATGTCAAGTTCTATTTTGGTGAGAGTTGTTCAACACCACCATTTTGTACAGTCGTCGTCCCATAGACCATTCCACCAGCCATAGTCATCATCATCCCACTTGTCATTGCTGCCACCGCCGCCATTATTTGGGGACGGCGCAGGTGCTGAATTAGAAGGATTATAACGATAACCGGAGCAGTCAAACCCGGCCTGAGAGGCATACTGACTACCCTCGCATACCTCGCGTTCGATCCATTTATAGACTCTAGAAACACGCGCATATACTCCTGGAAAGTTTTGAGAGGCGCATCCAATACCCCATGAGACAATGCCGACTTGCACGTCACCACCACGTCCAGTGATGACAAGAGGTCCACCAGAATCGCCTTGACAGCTATCCCGCCTGTTAGCCTTGGCGCACAGCATGTTTGAAGTGATCTGACCACGATAACTCTCATACCTGCCTTCATTTTTTCCGCTACTTGCTTGGCAGTCTTTATTGCTGATCACGTTGACCTGAGCCTTCATTAAAACATCGCTTAGTTTGGAAACTTTATCCCGACTGTCGGTATCTCCCCATCCCAAGACTGTCACTTTGGCGCCTGTTTTGGGTAGTGAAGATTTATTGTTTAGTTTGACCAAACTTGCATTCTTGACTGTAGCGGGCCTTCGCAAAAATACGAGCATGAAGTCATTGTCTGTCCTTCCTTCGTTGTAGTCTGGATGAGGTACTTGATTTATAATAGGGATCACTTCACCGTCCCTATCCGTACGGTCATGCCGGCCAATAACTACATCAAATGGCGGGCCTTGGCAATGTGCCGCAGTGAGAATGACATCATTCGCGATGAGAGAGCCACCACAAAAGATACCAGCTCGATCTTGCAAAGCCACTGTGTAGGAGTGGCGATCTTCAGGCGCCTCAGAACCTCCAATAATCCGCTCATCTCTTTTGTTGGATCTGGATTGCTGCTCAGCTCGAAGTGACTTCGCCGATGAAAGCAGGCACAGTTGGGAGAATGCAAATGCTGCTGATATGAACTGGACTTTCATCTTGGTTGGTCGGGTTTTATCGTCTCGATAGATCTTGATGCTTCTCCCAGTTGATACCATGGCCCTTTGATCGAAATTATGAGGCTATAGCACCTCATGATATCNGATCGAAATTATGAGGCTATAGCACCTCATGATATCGCATCTCAGTCTCGTCTGCAATTGCCTGCAATGCGACGCTCGTATTCTCTGCATCCATGTCACATCATTCACATCACAGATACTGCGCCCGCCAATGACAATGGTTCTTATTGTAATTTACTCTCATACCGACTACGATACAACCTATCGTAGGGTATCGTACCAACCCCCAAAAATCTATCCTTTGCCAACCTCTCTCTACCACCGTACACGATCGATCTCAGCGCTTTGTAACAAGCACGTACAAAGATATCGTAGGCGAGCAGTATCGTACTTCAGACTTCAGAGACAGAGACAACCACCCCAACCCATCCCGTCTACGAATTGCGTCGCAGAGTCTGTCGCGTGCAATCAAGGGAATGTGCAATACTCTTAGATGTTTCTGAGGAGTCGGCGGAGTCGGAGTGAAAATGGGAATGACATGACATAGGTACGATACCTACTCCTACTAACGAGGGAGTACTCCTATCCGTAATCCGTAAGTACCATACGGATTTTGTCTATTGTATAGTAGGACTAGTAGTTACATACCGTACCTACATACTTAGGAGTAAGTAGCAGATAGGAGTACTCCTAGTACTTACTCCTACTTAGGAGTAACATAAAAACCGCAAATTCGACAGTTTAATACTTACTGTCTATCAATTGCTATGATGGTCAGTACAGTTACAGTTACAGTTACAGTTCAATATTGGTCCGCTGTTGACGTTCAATGGCTCGTTGGAAAGCTGAGAATCAGACGAGTTCATTGGTGTTGCG
>JALLOY010000866.1:0-10393 GCA_036939835.1 Thalassiosira delicatula
GATCGTTTTTACAGGGCTCAGAAAGGGACTCATGGGATGGTAATGTATTATTCCTGGCACTGATTACGAGGGAGTGTGAAAACAGAGTTCTACGTCTGTCTGAAATGGACGTAAGACTCAGTTAGTCCCGCATGCGCGATGGCGCGCGTTTTAAAAGAAACCGTCACGGTTTAAAACGTACGAGTTTAATAATCAGTGCGACCGTAAAATAAGCCTCACTTTTCAATGAATTACACAGACAAGGGTATCGACAACAACTCTGACCTCAAGCTCAAGGAGGAGTACAAGGAGGACAATGGCGATTTTGATCAGGAGGTGTAGGCGGCAGATGATGGTGTTTTGCTGGCAGAAAACAACAATGACAAGATGCGGCTGGGGAAGCATACGGTACAATTCTGAGGAACAGGAATATAAAATTAAATAGAAATGACTTCATCTTGTAAATCGTTTCTACTGTATTTCCGAACACGCATGTCAAAAACTCAAAATACCTTTATTTTTGAAACTTCTTTTTCATAGTTCCTAGCTGGCATTACGTGCAAAAAAACGTGTGCAAAATCCTATCGGCTAGAAAGTTGGCGCTGCGTGCACAAAAAACAAGCGATGGATAGTCAGTCCATCACAAAACCATGTCGCATGGGATTAAAATGTTGCAAACTATTGAAAATATGAATGTTTGAAAACTTGCGACTCGCACTTTTCTTGCAACACACAAGTATCGTAGGTATTATACAAAACAAAAGGACATCAGTGCTCGTCGTTACCCAGAGTCGATTCAAGATCAGCTAATATCTGTAGTACTGAAAAGCTACTAGAGTAGGTCGGTTGCAATTGAATGATTGCCCGTTCTATAGTGTTTTGACATCGTCCAGCGCACTATCTGTTGTGTAAATTTCTTGCGTTCTCTCTCTTTACAGCAGCAACAGCAACAGCAACAGCAACAGCAACAGCAACAGCAACAGCAACATCAGCAACATCAGCAACATCAGCAACATCAGCAACATCAGCAACATCAGCAACAACAATGTGTCCTCATCCTTCATTACTGTCTACCGATCACTGCAACTGAAAAAACTGCATGCTGTCAAGGCAGGAATGTGTGAGACAACAGAAAGAAGTGACATGGCCAAGGGAGCGGCCAAGAGCGCCAACAGCGGTGCTTACCAGAGAGGCGGCGGTCCTTGCAATGCAGAAGGGGTGGCAAGCAGATAGAGACAGCAACCCCCCACGGGCGGATCATTGCAAATAGAGACAACTGTATCCTTTCAAGATGGGAAGGTGCAAGGCAGTGGGAAGAAGAAATGCGGTCGACAGAGCGGGCAAGAGGGGCAACGACAGAGCTCATTGGAGTGGCGGCGGCCATCACTATGCAAGGGGGTGGCAAGTAGATGGAGGCGGCGACCGCCACAGGATACTCTGGCGACTTAATAGTATCAGCAGCAGCAGCACATGACATGCAACAACCACCATCTGCCAATGCAAGCGCGAATAATTTTGTTAGAGTAAATTCAAAGAGAATTTATTCACTGATAATGCTGATGACGTTGGATGGCCAAGAGGTGCTGTGTGTTGTCTAGCGCCCTTTAGGCGGTATCGTACAGAGTCTGATACGGATCTGAAAGGACCGTCCTGATAGAACAGTAGAAAATTTTATTTGCGTTTGACATCTGACTGTCTGCAAACATACTTAGGTACTAATACACACTCCTATTCATTTCTTCCTATATTTTTAAACCAAAATACGCACGTTCAAATGCATACTTTTAGCTAATTGGCGTAGGGCGCATAGCCGGAAAGCTGTTCAGACCAGTTCAAACTCCCACCTGTCCCTGGGTGTGCCAGCAAGCTGAACTTGTTTGGTTCGGACACTGGTATGATATCACAGTCAGGGGTGTGCTGAACAAGATGGTGGATGTAAAGTCGAGAAGTGTCATGACCAATATTTATCAGTCATTATTGAGCACTCTTTACATGCGCAGTAAACTATTGTGATATATCGCGTCTACACAACAAAGAGATACATGCCAAGTGAGTTGTCGATCTCCCGCAAACAAACCATGGCGATTTGGCGTGAATGATGCCCGCTCTTTGTGTGGTTGCACTAGATTTTGACCAAAGCTACTTCGCACCTCGAGAGAGCAAAACTAAGTCTTTTCATTTTCAAAATTCGCATGTGGTTATGCCGACGCAACATTCGAATGAATTAGTTCCGCCAATTTTCGTGCAATTGAGATTTCCCTTACTTACGGACAAAGTCAAACAGAAGGATATCCAGATGAAGAATATCCAGCAAAGGTTTGGCAACATGAAATTGAACCGTCTACTTGCTCTAAGAGCGTTCTTCTTCCACAGTTATCGAGTCAGAGTAGGAGTTAATCATTTCTTGTTGTTCCTCAAAAAGTTGAACAATATAGTCATATAATTTAATATCCAAGGCATTTTTCTTAGCAAGGGCTTCCCACTCAGGGCTCCCTGCATCATACTGGAACGGATAAAGGAATTGATAATGAGCGAGAGCAAATATTTGAAGAATTAGTCAAGGAGACGCAAAATATATATTCACTCACAGTTGGATGAGAGTTTGAATTCTTCTTTTCAGCGCTGCTTCCAAAGAATTGATCCATGCACTCTTTATTCTCTTCCGTGGATTCATCAATACCCATGACGATATTGAAACGGTGAATCGTCTCCTCCATTTGATTCACCAATCCAACAATAAAGTGTTGCCTCACAGTTTTCATAGCAACTCTGAGGTCTTCTTCCGTGACTTCTTCATTCATCTTCTGCCCGGCCAATTTCTTGACCATAAAGTTGTTGTCATTATACTTTCCGGCAAAGTCTACAACGCTCATATGCTTCCAACCAGGATGGTATGTCCTTTCCCAAGTACTAAGTCGTGAACAATTGTGTAAGCAATGAAAGTCGATCATGCATCAACGCATCGACAATGATTTTCATTAGCATTGACTCACGCCGTTTGAAGATAGTAAAACTTGCTGACCAATCTTTCAACTGGATGTCTAAACACTCCGAGTGCACGCCCCTTGTGAGAGCCATCGTACAAATGCTCAATTGCAAAGACAGGAAAGCCGGTTATGATCATGTCGGCCATGCCCGAGGGGACCAGGCCCATCTCTTGGGCATGAAGGATCCCCTCTGGCCGGGAAGTGTCGACATTGACGTAGACTGGACCGTCTTCCCTCCATGGATGGAAGGCTATAACTTCCTCATCTTGATCTTGACAAAACCGAGGTAGCGATCCGGCCCTGCTGGCCAGCGTCTCGCCCAGGCATTCGTAAATTGCTTTGACGGTAGTGCCACCACTTTTGGGGATATGCCAAAATAAGACTGTTTCCTCCAAAGGTTCTGGCGTTACAGTAACTGGCTGGAGGTAATTCTTGGCCCAGTTAAAAACGCGGCGGGTAGACTGGGCTCTCAGGTTACGCCGTAATTCCCTAGAGGGGGGCCATGACTGTGCTTCGTCTTGGTCGGAAGGGACTAAATTTAATGAAAACATGGATGCGAAAAGGCACAAGCCGATGAGAATAGCAGCGTCTGCTTTACGCCACCTGATCGCCATGGTCAAAGAGAGTGTATTCGAATTAATCCTTTCAATACGACGGAGGCTACTTAAAAATCGACGCTGCCGCGCACTAACAAACTCTCTTGCTTTAAGGATNCGGAAACGACGGCGATTTTGATCGAGGCAGGCGCGACGACAACGACGGTCATGAAGGCCATCGGTACGAACCGAACGATGACGGCGAACGCTACGGGGGCGGAGCGGAAGGACCACGTCCTCCCCCGCGGCAGCAGCAGCAGCAGCAGCGATGGCAACGAATGCCGCCCCAGCAGCAGCTTCAACAGCAGCCCGCGCGTCGACGGAACGACGGTCGCCGTCCAGAGGAGGAGGGAGGAGAATGGCGACGGGGCCAGGCGCCACCGCCCCCCGCGAACGATCCCGCGACGGGAGGACTGCGCGCCTCGTCCGCGGGTGTCCGCGCCTCGTCCGCCGCTCCCGTCCGGGCCGTCCGTCCCAGTCCCAGGACCTTCCCGGCGCCTCCCGCCCGGGCGTGGGGGGACGTCGATGACGGGGCCGCGCCGGAACCGGCGAAGGTTTCGTCCGCGGCCGGAAACGGAACGTCGGGTCCTTCCGGATGGGGCACTGCGCGTGGTCGCGGGTCGAGGGCGGATTCCGCGGGCAGGGCCGGTGCGGAGAGATCGGCGACGACAAAGGCGAAGGGACGAGGTGTGGTCGCGTGGGCGGAGGCTTCTTCTTCTTCTTCCGCTGCTTTACCTGCAGCACACGAACAAAATTCTACAAACCATTCTCCTATATCAGGCATAACTGGTAACAATATAGATCCTTCCACTACTTCTACTGACGGTCCGTTAACCTCAACAAAGATTAAATACAAAATAAAGATTACCGGCTTTGCAAATTGTGTGGAAAACCTGGCCAATTGCTATGTTGCAATGGATGCAATTTAGTCTTCCACCTTCCGTGCATGCGTCCAACTCTCAGCAGCATCCCCACTGGGCAATGGAACTGCCCATTTTGCATTGCAAATAACAGTAATGTATCTGACAATGATCGTTAAGGGCAATTCAGTCTGTAATCGAAATCAACAGTCTAAAAGAACAAGCAATTGATGAACGTGAGTCGTCGATGGAAAGTACTCCCACAGCCAAAAGCAGAAAGACCAATTCTGACGCCAATGATGATGAGGTATCACAATTTGCTGATTTATTCTTCCAGAAGGAGGGTCAAATAAGAAAAGAAATCCTACATAAAATCCTTTCTGACCCACGCGCAAAAGATATTACACCACAATACATCAAAGCATCTCCCCACGTATCGAACAACCAGGGATTTGCTTTGACGTTCAACAAGCAAAGGATAGATATGATTGACCATGTTTGTCCAATCGGCCACACTTCATTTCATTGGCATGTCCCAGGATTTCAAGGAGGGAGGCATCGTTGTTTCGACAAAAACAACAATTTACGCCAAAACTTTAACCTAGCCAAAGCATCGTATCAATCATTGCATCATTATGCTACCATGATTAAAGATTTTATNGAAGGCCGACGACGACCACGACCCCGACGGGGCACAATCCGGCGTTCCCTCCTTGGAACGTCGCGGACGCGGGAGGCAGCGGCCGCGACGGCAAGAAACGTCCCTCGGCGGCGGCGACGTTTGCCCCCGCCCTCCCGTCGGCGTCCTCGTGGGGCAAGGGCGGCGCGCCGCGGACCCCCGCGCGACCGCAGTCCTCCGGACGCGCGAAGCCCGGCGACCGCGGGGCCAAGAGGACCGGACGGACCGTCGAGGACTTCCCGTCACTCTCGACGGCGTCGAGGCCGGCCCGGACGCGGCCGCCCTCGGCGATCCGGGCGAGGTCCCCGGCCAAGGCGGTCACGCCGCCGACGACGACGACCAAGGGGAAGAAGGGAGGCGAAGGGGCGCCGACCAGGAAGGGGGCCGACCTCGCCTCCTTCCTCCCCGCCGCGGCCGGCGGAAACGGTGGCAACGGGTCCTCGAAAAACGGCCCGAGGAAGAAGAATCCGCCACCGCCGCGAAGGACGGTCGCCGGAGTCGCGCGCGGTGGGGGCGACGCTGTTCGACGCGCGGCGCCCCCCTCCACCTTGTCCCGCCCGGGCACGGCGGGAGTCAAGCGCGGCGCCCCCTCTTCCATCGTCGTCGTCGGCGATCCCGTCGCGGACTTTCCCAGCGCGAACGGCAATGTCGCCGGGGCTCAGGGGGGACGGACAGGACTGCGGGGACCCCGCAAGAAGAGGCTGACCACCCTGAAGAAACGGGTCCTTCGGGAGCGCCTGCGGGCGTGGAACGAGCGGGAGGGCGCCGCCGGGGCGTCCCAGGCGGGAGGCACGCCGGCGAAACGCCTCCGGACGGAGGGCGGGGCCGCCGCAGCGTCGACGACGACGACCGACGCGTCGTTGTCGACGACGCTGTCGGTGGACGACTACGTCCAGCCGGGGGAGGACGACCTCGGGGACGACGACGAGCACGCCGAGATCGAGAGGGACCTCGCGGAACTGGCGGGGACAGCGGGGAGGGTGCTGACGGTGTTCGTGCCGCGTCCCCCACGCGGGGGCGGACAGGGTCGCGCGGGGGAGGAGGGAGACCAGGGACGCGTCGGGTCGGCGTTCGTGCGGTTCGCGACTGCCGACGACGCCCGTGCCGCCGGGGACGTCCTGGACGGGACGTTGGTGGGCGGACGGAGGATTCGCGTCGTCGTCCTGAGAGGGATGTCGGGATTTGACGATGACGATCGGGCGGGAGGGGCGCCGTCTGTGGAGAGCGATTGCCTGTGGCGTCTCGCGGCCGTGAGAGCAGCGGAGGACGAGCAGAATTCTGCGAGTAAGAACGACGGTTTGCAAACCGACTGCGCAATGCAGCCATCGGGAGCATCGACGGCGACGGCGACCGTGACANTGCTCCCATTCCCTGGGGTAGGCGAGGGGAACGTGGGCATACCGTACGCCGTCGATCGTTGCGTCCCACGACAGGTGCGAGTGGCCGAAGGCGTGAAGGTGGCGACTACTGCGATCCCCGCCGCTCCCCCCCTCGTCGTCGTCGTCGTCGTCGTCTTCGTCACCGCTCGAGTTCCCCATTCGACGGACCCGCGCCTCCAGGAACGACGATCCGACGCAGGAGAGCAGCGTGGGAAGGGTAAGGTATCGCTTCTCGGGAATCAGTTCGATCCGGGGGAGGAAGTGGGAGAAGGTGAGCATCGACGGCGACGGCGACCGTGACATTCCACAAAATCCTGTGCGACGACGATTACGAAGACGACGAGGCCCTCGCAGAGAGCCTCGAGGACATCAAACAGCTTGCACAGCAGCACGGTCACGTGGAAGGCTTGCGCGCAGCGATCTCAGGAGACAACAAGGGAAACGTGGACGTCGATTATCAAACCCGGGACGCTGCCGAGAAGGCTGTGGCACAACTGAACGGAATCGTGGTCGGCGGTTCCCAGATCGCAGTCGTCATCGACGGCGCGCCGAGGGCGGGAGAGGTGGTGTTGACCAACGTGCTGAACGACGACGATTTTGAGGACGAGGATTGCCTCAAGGAGAGCCTGGAGGACATCAAAACCCTGGCCCAAAAGTACGGAAGGGTCGGGGACGTCGATGCCGACACATCCGGGGAGCACAGGGGCAGAGTTCGCGTATCTTATTCCAAGGGATGGAAGGTGGCCCGCCGGGCGGCGCAGGAGCTGAACGGCACGGTGGTCGGGGGAGTCGCGTTGTCCGCGTCCGTTGCGCCGTCGTCCGTCAAAAACGATGGCGACGCGTCGTCGAACGACCGGGGAAACGTCGAACCGCCGCCGCCGCCCCCTCCCATGTACTCGGGGGACAAACTCCTCCCAGAACAGTTCGCGGCCTGCAAGCGCGTTCCCAAAATACCCAACCCAGGCGTCCCGCGGGCCTACGCCACAAAGCTCGCCGACGAACGCGCCCTACCCGCCCTGATGTCCATGCTCGGCGAGCTCATGCGACTGCAGGAACGGTCCAAGGACGACAAGAACGCGCGCGCTCGTCGTCGCCTCGTGATGGGACTGCGGGAGGTGGCACGAGGCATACGCGCGCATAAGGTGAAGATGGTGGTGATGGCGAACAATTTGGACGAGTACGGCGCCATCGATTCCAAGCTGGAGGAGATACTGGAGTTGGCCAGGGCGGAGGAGCTGCCGGTGCTCTTCGAAATGAACAAGAGGAAGCTGGGGAAGGCGTTGGGGAAGAGCATCAAGGTGTCGGTCGTGGGCGTTCAGAATGCGGACGGGGCGCACGAGCATTTTAAGAAGCTGAAGAAGATGATGGGCTTGGCTTGACGTGTGTTGAGGTTCAATCTATCTCGTTGGAAAAATCTGTCTCGGAGGAATGTCCGTGGATCAAACTTTGAGACCATTTAGTCTCAAAATGAAAATTGCTTGCAAAATCATGGATTCCCATGATTTTTTGAGTCCAAATAATGGTCTACAAAATATTCTCATGAGGGAATTTCAAGGTAAGGTCACATGAACTGTGACGTCCCTGAATCGTACCAGGATGGGTGTAGATGAGATACAAACTACAAACCCAAAAGAATGAAAATATCGTTAAAACGCTATCTTGGTTTTTGATACTTAGTTCGGGACCGCAATTATGCAATGAAAAAATCTGGGTGGTACCGTGCGGGGAGTTAGGGAAAACCTGTGGGAAACTGCCCCCCCGCACTCTCTTCGTGCGTGGCACGTAAGAATTACCGTATCACAAAGACAGATGGAAAAGTAACATGTAAAATGAGAAATACTGAATTAGCTGCATGTGCAGTGCAGACCTCCCGGCTCTCAGAGCTGTCGACAGGGAAGCAAACAATACCTAGGATTCAATGGGGGGATATAAATTGCAATTCAAGTTGTCGACATGAACGTCATTATGGAAGATATCAAGATTGAACAACCTGGGATGAAGCACATGAAGACTCTGCAAACTGATCAAGCTGGAAAATCTGATGCCGAATAAGGTGGTGGGCAGAAACGATCCACAATAGTGGGATCAAGATAATTGAGGTCGCACCCAGCAATTGATTTTACTAACTTTTTTTATGCCTGGGTCCATTCTCGTAGCCTGTGCCAGTTCCAACAGTAGAAGCTGATAGATGACTTCCAACCTCCTTTTTTCCAGTCACGAGTTCTCTGGCCGACGCGTTCACCGCGCATCTGTCTATGCTTCAACTCTCACCATGGTGCGTTTCCATTGTCGCCACGCGGAGTTATCACACAATCAGCTCAACGGTTTTGGTCATATCACGTCATACGAGCATCCGTTGATTGTCGGGACACATAGTGGAACGAATAGATTTATGTTGAGATCCTACATGTCTCTATCCCGGGGCCTATCAAATTCACCAAAGAATTTCAAACACTTCTTCTTTCTCGTTTGTTTCTCATGCCCTATCAGATTCTTTTTTGCCTTTTTTGGAGCTTTGTCGAAGATGTAAAACGATGTGCGTCCGCTTTGGTTCCCAAATATTAAGTAAAAGTATTGAACAACATGTCATAGTGTTATTCAATCTCTGAATAGAACGATAGCTTGTGATGATATGTATTGTAGCGCTTAGTCGCAGAGGACCGCGACTGAAATGTGGTGGCGAACTGTCTTTGTACATTTTCTAAGAAAATGTACTCTACGTACGAAGGGATTGGTACTAATACGGAAAGTCTAGAAAGTTGTGTGTCTGAAATAGTAGCATTGGTGTCTGAAATCCTAGTATCTTTGGCATCTAATCTTTTTCCCAACACTACATTATTCGTTATATAATTTTTTTGGCCCGAGAGCCACATTTTCATGAATATACCCATTGTGCCTGAGTCAACGGTTGACATCACACACCTTCTTGAATGGAAGAAATTGTTGAGCTGACTGTGTGATGACTCCACGGCTGCCAAAAGCTCCAAAACGCTTCCCGGAGAATCCGGCCATCCCACTGGTAATATACGACCCGTTGTATTCACTCGACATTGTCCGCGGCAAGAGGCGGATGTATCCTGACTCCTTGTGCCACTATTCAGTGACAAAGCACTAGCGGCTGCTGGTTGTAGATCAACGAGAGGTTGTCTCAACGGGATGAATGCCTTCAACCTGTTTGTCGGTATTTTTTGTCTTGGATCTTGGTTGAGACGGTCTCTCAGCGCTATATTAGTCACCTTCGTATTAGGTCAATATAATTAGTGCTGTTTGCTGTGAGTTCATCAGAAGACCAGATAACGCCACATTAGACAAGTACCCGCGTGATCGTGGCGATTAGCTGTGTGATCGTGCCAACTAGCTACCATTACGGTACTAACTAATTGTCTTATACACAATTAGTCCCATAATCCTTATACTTAAGCCATACGCCACAAAACAGGAAGCGATTAGTAGTTCTTAGTGAACAATATGTTGACTCATATGTCAACAATCCACTGTCTTATCCTACTGATCTACTCATTAACCACCATCAACGTTTTGGTTCTTGTAGGTGAAGCTAGCACCCACACTCAAAACCGGTTGAACTCTACATGTTCCCAGAGTACAATTGGTGGCACGATCACCCTATAGTGGCTACATACTATTATGGTGACAACGGCCGTTACATTGCATTTTGTCATTTTTTTCATTTCTTATGTTTATGTTTATGTTTATGTTTATGTTTATGCCTATCCTCTCATTTGATCCTTTCTTGTGTTATTCCGGGTCGCCGTGCGCCGTATGAAGTCTCACATCACCGCTGCTTGCATTCATTCTCTCTTCCTTGTCCTTCTTCTCTCTCAACTTTTTCAAGCGGATACAGACCACGGCCAAGATCCAAGATGGGGGCGATTTGTTATCAGGTGCTCTGTGT
>JALLOY010000868.1:0-14924 GCA_036939835.1 Thalassiosira delicatula
AAGTGCATATGAACATGATTGTTGATAATAGAACCCTCAGAAAATACAGACGCAATAATTGTCATTATAGAGGCCCCACAATCCTGAGTTCCATCACCAAAGCCTCACAACCAGACTAAACAGCACAGTCCCTGCTATCATCCTCTTTGCAAGATTATTTCCTGCTCTGGAAGCAACACGATTTCAAATATCATAATTGTTGACATATAAATCTGTCCTGATTGAGATTGTTTTCACTGCATGCGGTGACCACTCGTTTGGCTGTTTTCAGGAGCAGGTGGTCCCGACGCTTGTCGTTTATTGCAACGGAGTATGGTTTCTTGCTCAGATCGCTGGTAACGACTGCGTATCCGATGGCTACGCTCGCCAATATAATTATTCCAACTGTGAGCAGAACCATGACGGTCTGCCCGCACACGAGCAAACACCCCAGTCCCCGGTGACTGTACTTCACCTTTTTATGCTGACTATTATTTCTTCTGTGGTTCTCAATGTTGGGTTCATCAACATCCAAGGTAGAGCGCCTCCCAATAACAATGGCAATGACGTCGTCGTCGCTATCGCTGTTGCTTCTGTCGTCTTTGATTAAGGCATCGGCGAAACCCCGCAGCCAACGCAAGAGGAAGAAGATGTGACAACGGGTTTTTTGGTCGCTGCTCTTGCCACTACCGTTGTAAGTTGTGTAGTGGTGGTTTTGCTGGGGCCCGAAGGATGGTTGGTGACGGAGGCGGTTTGGGAGGAGGAGGACAATATGGCCATGTGGGATGCATCATTCGCATCAGAGTACAAAGGACAGGAGGAATGACAAACACAGTGGGGCGATGAATCCCACACAGACACAATAGGGTTGTTGAAGGTGAAGGGTCTGTGACTAGGAGTACTATTGTTCGTAGACGGTACCTATATCTACTCATAATCCTGACTTGTACTATGTACATACCTGTACAATACGTACTTAGATTTGCCAATGATTGCTGACTTTTGAAAAATAATCTGATCCAATTTATCAGACCAATCCAACAATTCGTCCAATAATCAATCCGACCAATCCGACCTATCGGTCTGATAGTGACATCCGATTATCTGATTTTTTTACAGTAATTCGACTTTTACTGATAATCAGAATTATTATTGTTGACCAAGATTGCCAATCAGTGTAGGACTAGTTTGTTGCTGCTCTTCCACGTGGAGGGAAAATGTCGGAACGACATTTTACGGCACTGCTAACGCTGTCAAGGTTTGATGTTCACAAAACGCACCAGGGGTTATACTAAAATCTCCGTATAGGTAGAGTTGTCTACGTATGAAATAGTTTCATCTGCTTAGTAGATAAAAATAGTTTTACTCCAATTGGAGCTGAAAACTGAGTCAAAGGTGTCAATGCACCTGCAGGCCATAACAACCCAAATGCATTATTGGTCAACTCAGCGCCCAAAACTCTTAGCCCAGTCAGTTGGCTGATGATACCTGTGCTTGGTATGATTATATGAGTGTTTCAACGTCACCTATACAGCGTTCTAACACAGTGGATACAAATCATTTTTTATCAACTTTTGGTCTTGGACGACGGCTAATTATACACAACAAATTAAATTGGTATCACTTGCGGTCAGACAATGCGCGTGTGGTTGCACACCTTTTAGGTTTGATACGCGTCAAAGGAAATTCTTGTCGAAGTTCGCGAAGGGTCCGTGCATAGGAGTAGGTACCTAGGTCCAATAAATACAGAATCTCTTGCTGGTGTGATCCTTCCATATCGCTTGCACCTACTCCTGCAAAGGTACTCCTACCATAAGAGGGCATGTGGTACCAAAAACCTGGTCTCTTTCCTCTTTATCGTACGATACTCCTAAAATACCTAGGTACATACGAGCTTCGTTGTGCTTCAAATCCATCAGAAATCAGAATTGTTGCGTGGTCATCACAATCAATCAATCTCAAGGCAAAAAGACATTTTGCATTAGATCATGTTCACGGACGAGCTAGCAGGCAACCCCGCCAAAAAGAGGGCCGACGAAGCCAAAGCCCGACGCCTTCGAGCCAAACGAGAGAAGGAGGCGAAGCAACTCCGGAAGCGCAAGGAGTCGGAGCGGCGCGAACGTGAAGCAGCAGCGGCGGCGGCGGCTGTCGCGGGACAGAGCGGGACGGGTTCCGTCGCCGTCGTCGGGGGCGCGAACAATGGATTTTCTGCCGCCATCGGCGTTTCCTCGTCGTCTCAGTCCAGCGCATCGATATCGAAAGAGACGGGCGGCGAGGTTCGCCGCGTCGACGATGCAACCGCGACCTCCGCATCGTCGCCAGCCGCCCTCGCGACGGCGGCGCCTCCACCGCCCCCGGAGGCGCTCACCGCGGCGCAAAAGGCGGCGGAACAGCGAAAGCTTCGCGCCGAGGCGCGCGCGCGTCATTCCGCCGCCGTCTCGATCCAATCGATCGCGCGGTCCCGATCGGTCGCGGCGAACGCGAGGGAATGCCAGCGGGCGATTTTCGACAAGAGGATGTCGGACCTCGTCGCGCTCGCGGGCATCGTGAGGCGATCCAGTAAGGCGGAATACGTCCCTCCCCAGGCGACGGCATCGATAATGACGACGCAGTTCTTGTTCTTCGCGAGCCCGACCGTGATTAGGAAGGAGAGTGCCAGCGCGGAAGTGGCGCTGGACGGTGGGTCGATGGTCATGGAGGAGAGAGATCTATCGCGATGGTCGACGCTGGTAACGTACCTCCTTCTCCCGGGCACTTTGAGCGACAATCTCGATTTGGACCCGCTGTTGCCATGGATGGAGTCCGAGGGGGGGACCAGACGTCTCCGAAAGGTCTTGAACCTGTGCGTTTCCAGCATTTCCGCAAAAGGAACCCAATCGAAAGGGAGGAAGGCCAAGGACCAGAATCCCCCAAAATTTTCCGCCGGCGGCAAGAATGGCGTTGCGAACAACTGTTACTCCGCCGTGGACAAGTTTTTGCGCACGATTCTTCGATTGAGCGCGCCCGCCGAGGTGGGGAGTCCCTTGAACTACCAGGGGGGTTCGCGCGACGCGGTATACCAAAAGTCTATGTCTTTGTTGATGCAACCGTCGACGCCCACGAACGTCAGTTCCAGAGATACTGCACAAAGAGATCGTCGCGTCGAATGCTGCAGCTGCGATCTGATATATTCCCTCAGGTCGCTCCTTCTATATGGGCCTACCAGAACGAATCCTCCCATACCTGGTGATGCCGGAAGGTTGCGCGAAAATTGCGTGACGAACGACGAAAAGGAGAGAGCCAGTCTTTTGTTCAGATTGGTGGTGGATTTGAATGCATCAATGTGGATGTTTGGTGCCGATCAGATGACTATGAATCACTTGTGTTCGCGATTCATTTGCGAAGTGCTGACAGTGCCTTTGTTGACGTGGAAAGTTCGGCCTGCATCATATGAACCGCTGATACGAAATACATCAAATAACGGGAAAGGAGGGGCGAACAAAGCTCCCTCATTGGTGGACTACATTCACAGGTTCATCAATATGAACGCCGTCGACGTGTCCAATGGGTGCATCGAAAAAGTGTTGGACATGCCCGACGTCTCGCTGACATCCTGCCCGGCCCCTGCGGTCCTTTGTCTACTGACAAGTTTGATTCAAATGGGGCGGGTGTGCGAGGCTTTGAATGGCATGAACCCGACGATGCTCCACTACAAAGCGGCTGCAGAGTATTTCAATTTCCTTGCCACTCTGATCAACTCTGCGCCGCTTGGAACTTTCAGCTCTCGAATGTCGGCGGTCGAATGGGTCTCGATCGGGGCCTCATCGACGCCCATTGTCCTTTCCGATGTTGTGGTGGAACAGGCAGCCGCCATCCTCTCCGATTCTTACGTCCGCGCATTGTTCACGTGCGCGATCAATGACGAGGCACTAGATACGAAAAATGTGATTCACACTAAGACCGATAAAGATCAGAAACACGAAAAGGATCTGGAGGAGATCGGTACAACATCGGCAGCCACTGTTGCGGCGAAGGAAGCCATGGTCGACCGGAACCGTAGTTTTTGGCAGTCGAGCAAGTGGGCGAAGAAAATTACATCCTTGCTTTCGGGATCGGGGGAGAAAATGGCTCCTAGAAAGTCCACCAGCTCAAGTAAAGGAATTGGTAAACTCATGAATACGTCCTCCATCTCAAGGCAATTGGCGAATGGAAAGGGGCCAATAAACAGGACTGTAACAAATGCAGTGCTTTCATCTGAAAGCAATTCTGTCGAAGAAAAAAAGGCACCGAGGACGGAAAAGCCCCATCACGAATATAGTGTCCTATTGCTCCTTGCACTTTGCCGGGCTTATGGGACAATCATTTCGAGGTGGGGAGGGGGCGGCAAGGAGGATCTTGTGAGAAGAGCTCAACCATCGTTAGATCATGCCAAACAAGGAAAGAATACTGCATCGGCCAACATTGAACCATGTGTCACTGCCCTTCTGAACGTTCTCTGTTTTTCAACGAGCTTTGTCGCATCGTCGTGGGCAATCGTTCAATCAAACCCGAGAGTTGTTTCTGATCTCTACGCTGTCATCGACGTCAATAAACGACCAGCACCAATACGAACGCTGAGCACTCACCCAACTTACAAACAGCTGGAGCACTCGCATTATGGCGCAGGAGGCAGCAATGTTGGAGCTGCGGTTCTCTTGATGTTCGTGACATGTTTTTCCCACACCCTCATTGTGACCGATGATGTCGAGATACATGATATGGAGAAGCCCCTGCCCAAGCATCAACTGCGGCGGTGCATTCTTCTTCTGAAAAAGTTGCTCTACCGGGCATGCTGCCTGGATGATATCCACGCAACGACCAAGATTGGACGAGAGATGGACTCCAACTACTTTGGGCTGGCACTGATATCAACATCGTCGAAAACCATGAATGACCTGTACAGCAGATCATCTCGGCGGCTTCTATGCATTCCAAAGCTTTGGATAGAGGATGGTCTTTTGGAGCAGGATCTGAAAAGGTGCAAGACGCAATATGATTATACATCTTTACTTTCAACACCTGTGTGCCGGATCTGTCCATTTTTGGTATCGTTCAAGAGAAGGCTCAGGCTATTTGAGAGGATAGTCACGACAAACAGGATTGACATTCAGGGAAGCAATGATCAGCGCAATCTGAAACCCGGAATCATGGTCAAAGTGACACGAGGCAGGGTGCTCGAGGATGGCCTTGCTCACCTAAACAAACTTGGACGCGACATGAGGCAGAGGATTGTGGTTTGTTACCTCAGCGAAGCGGGTGCAAGGGAGACTGGGATAGATGTTGGTGGTCTTTTCAAAGAGTTTTGGACGGACCTATCGGCCATGGCGTTTGACCTCAACTATGCCTTATTCAAAAATACCGAAGGGTCGTTGATGTACCCCAATCCATCATCGCAAATGGCGCATGGCCGCGATCACATTGTGTTATTTGAGTTTCTTGGAAGAATTCTAGGAAAGGCATTGTATGAAGGAATCACGATNACGATTCAACCTCAATTTGCACATCTCTTCTTGTCATTTCTCAGGGGTGATCACACATACCTGCACTTGCTCACTGACCTTAGTACCATCGACCCCCAGCTCTACAGCAACCTCATGTTTCTCAAGACTTATGATGGAAATGTCGCAGATCTCTGCCTCTCGTTCACTGTTGCGAATGATGATTTTGGCGTCAGTGAAGTGCCACTCATTGCCAATGGTGCCAACATCGAAGTCACAAACAAAAATAAGAACCGCTATATTTATTTAGTGGCAAAGCACCACGTCAGTGACAGAATCAAAGAACAGTCAGATGCCTTCACAAGGGGACTATGGGAGGTAATTGACAGATCGTGGCTGCGATTATTCAATGAACCAGAGCTCCAAGTTCTTATTTCTGGAGCCACGGACGGAAAGATAGATGTGGCAGATATGAAATCCAACACGCGCTACGTGGGGGGGTACACGATGATTGACAGGAATGTTGTCCGGTTTTGGAATGTCGTGTCATCCTTCAGCCCCAAACACCAGGCTGAACTACTTCGTTTCGTTACAAGCTGTGAGCGTCCACCCCCGTTGGGTTTTGCTAGCATGAATCCTCCTTTCACTATTCAGCGGGTGGGCATAATGAGGGATGCTGAAAAGCTACCCTCTGCATCAACTTGTTTCAACACATTGAAGCTCCCAACTTACAGCAGTGAGAAGGTGCTCAGAGAGAAACTCACCTATGCAATTGGAGCAGGTGCTGGATTTGAGTTGACATAAGTAGACATGTAAAAAATAGGTGCTGCATTGTCAACATTATGTCATCACAACTAATGGCACGGGAGCACGGTCCCAACATACAGGACAAAGCTCAGCAAAATTTGGGACGATTAGGAACTGAATTTCCCAGGACTGGACGACATGAAAAAATTCGGCTCCTATCGTGTAGCCAGAAAAATCGTGACTGTTGCATAATGAATTATTATGCAACAACGCCAAATTGACGTTTGAATCAGTTGTATTTTTTCCAAACAAAACAAGAAAGAATAACGAACTTCCCTATCCAGTTGTTATGTCACCATATGCATGTCGACACATGAAGAGCCACGGCCTACACCTATCTACTCATCTGCAGGCGTAGCCCCGGTCTTTCCTTCCTCTGCCTCCGCCTCAATTTCCTTAACAATCGCATCCACAGCCTTCTCCTCCATAATCGACTTGGCTCCACTAGATCTGACGACGCAAATCTCCATATTTTTCGCCCCACTGTCCACAACCTCCAACAAAGCCTGGACTCCGATTCTCACAGCCTTCTCCTCCTCGAGCCCCTCCTCCCAATTCTTCTCAAGAAATTCCCTTAAACTCTTCGCATTCCTTCCTCCAATCACCTGCGACTTCCACTCGCTGTGCGTACCCGCCGGATCCGTCTGATACAACACTGGCTTCCCCTCCTCCGAAAACCCGGCCAACAGGGTGGCGATCCCAAAGGGCCTCACGCCACCCCGCTGAGTGTATCGTTGCTGCGTCCGTGCGATGTACCGTGCGAGGTACTCGACGCTCGGGGCGTCCTCGCACGTCAGGCGGTAGGATTGGGCCTCGACGCGGGTTTTGTTGATGAGGACGCGGGCATCGGCGGTGAGGCCGGCGAAGGCGAGGACGCTGCGTTCGTCGACCGACACAATTTTACGAATAGTTCGCGGATCTTGAAGCCTGAAAACCGATGCGTTGGTGAAAGATCGACGATGAAAAATGTGCTGTGGCAAAGGACCCAATTTTCAGACCGATGGCACCTTGGACAAAGACAAACTTACTTGGCCAACGCCCTCCGTTCAACAGCAAGGACGACGCAATCTTTTCCTCTCACGCCGACGGCGGTACTCCCTCGTCGGACGGCCTCCATTGCATATTCTACTTGAAAGAGATGCCCATCAGGGCTGAATACTGTGATGGCACGATCGTACGACATTGTTGAAATGCTATTCGGGGGAGCTTTGGGTTAGTTGCCGGTTGTTGCCGTCTTCCTTGCTTTGCCTCTCTATCGTAATATCAACTGTGCTTTCGCTTTTGTGGTTGTCGCCGCCGTAAAAAGATTGTCTCCGAAGTGAAAAGATGGGGGCGTGATCAGGGGCGTGATTAGAGGCGTGATCAGAGGCGTGATCAGGGGCGCGCGGGGCGTTGGCTGAAAGTCGGGGTCCCGTACATGACTCACGGATACTATTGTTAAAATAGTCCTAATTCCTACGTTTTTTATAGTCTGTTCTCACAATTTCGAGTTCTTTCCACATCCTTTCCAAAGAGGGGGTTTGCATTTTTGCATTGTCAAGGAGATAGCATAGAGGGTATCAAGAGTAAACAAAATCCATGGTACTGATTCA
This sequence comes from Thalassiosira delicatula, assembly GCA_036939835.1. Classification (NCBI taxonomy): domain Eukaryota; phylum Bacillariophyta; class Thalassiosirophyceae; order Thalassiosirales; family Thalassiosiraceae; genus Thalassiosira; species Thalassiosira delicatula. The sequence goes on from JALLOY010000868.1 coordinate 7,835, forward strand.
GGAGAATCAGTCTTGTCACCGGCTGAGAGCAAAAGCCTCTGATGTTGGTACGTAACTTCACCACCAGAAATCTCCCGGAAGTCTTTCGTTTTTCAGGAAGAGGCTGGACAAGAGCGCATAAGATTGAACGTCATCCGACAAAAGGAGCGAGGTCTCTAAAGCAATCTATGGATCAAAGAAGCCGGTGCATTGTCATTGATGAGAATTGTCTCAATAAACAAATCGAAGACTAAAGACAGCTCAAGCTTGCTCAAAAGGAGGAGCAATTAGCCAAAGACGAGATGCAACAGATGATTATTCTTCATAACAAACTACCAATCAGCTTGAACCATGAAACCGAAAATCAGAAGCAGCTTGTTCAGTGCCTCGATAATAGTGAAGCCGCTGCCCAAGAGGCCAAAAAGCGTTGACTGAATTAAATCAGAGTTGCCCTCGATGAGCAAATACAACAACCAAAAAACAATGATCTCGGCATAGATGGGTCTCTAGGTTTAGACAACTGGGGTCCATTGTCTCTACAATAGTTTCCGGAGAAGATCGCGCTTGCAAGATGAGAAAGAATGTTCAACAGGGTCAAGTCAAATTGTGGTATGTAAAATGTGTGGTAGAAAATAGGGCTCTCGGGGCAGAACAACGGCAAGAGTAGAACTATGTCAATTACGTTATTGAGCAGGATAGAAAGAGAATAACAGAAATCTTAAAGGTTGCTTAGTGGGTTGCCCGGTAGGGCGACTATCAGATTGTTTTTCACGCGCCGCTTGATCTAAGTCGCACCCCAGGTAGACTCACAAAATGCGACGACCGGGATTTTGGCCAAAGCCTACACAACCAACAAACAACACGAACAAATCAATACAAATACAGGTAGTTGTAGGACCTATCCTGTCCCAGGACGTGGCTTGAAGAATTATATGGTTCTCTGTTGCCCACTTTCCCCCAATTGTTTCTCATCCTCCTACGCCGTCACGTAAACTCAATATTGTTCACCCACCTCTGCTTTGTCTCTTTAACCTGTTCCCTTCCAACCTCGTCAAATCGATTTCTAACATAAACTGATAACAGTACTTTGCTACCTCATGCATTTGTGCCACAAACCAACTTATCTTCTGTCTGAGGTCCTCGCTCCCTTGATCCTTGTAGAAATTCTTGCTATGGTGGAGGATTTTGTTCCGTTCTTTCCATACCTTATCAAATACCTCAAACTATAGTATCTTCTGGATTGACACCATCATATTTTGCTGCGGCGTCAAGACGCCCATGACCTAAGTATATCATACTGCCCCATTGCCATGAAGATGCAAGCCAAAATTTCTACCCCAATTGCATTTTGCATTTCAATCATCGTCCTCACTTCCTGCCGATATCTCTCTCGTGGTTGCACCTCTTCTCACTTTGTGTCTCACCGCAAAATGTGACACATCATCTCCATTATACTTCAAGGGGCCCTCTTCTTTGCACACTTCTTCAGTGACACCTTAACCTTAAGCACATTTGTTAGGGACGTGCACCCAAGATTTTGACTTTTCCCCTCGTATATGTATGCCTCTATAAATTGGCACTTTTGGTCTTCATGGCATTACAATGTTAATTGTAATTTGGGACCCATTTCCCAATTCTCGATATCATAAAACTACGTACGTAACTCCTACGTACGTCTACGTCAAATTTGCTGCCACCCCTCGCTGATTGTGAGGTATGTGCATGATGTTTTTGGGACGTTCGGTCCCAAGCACGGTCCCTATTTTGAGCGCTTTTAAAGCAAGTGCGTTATCATGGTCGGTCCCAGAACTTGGGACCTACAGAGGAATAAGTATAATTATAGTTATGGTGGCTATCAACAATGGAGGGATCACCACAACAAACAATTCATCATCGATCAATCTCCCCCCCCCCGATTCCAACTTCGCGATACGATATCGCGATACGATATCATGCCTCGCGCCGCTAAGAAGCCCAAGAAGACCAAGGCGGAAAAATACCACGACGAGATGAGGAAGCTGATGAGCTTTCTCCACAACGGTCGGCGGTACAGGCCCGGGCATAAGTGGCCCAAGCGAGAGCTCAAGGCCATCACGCCCGAGAAAATCATGGGCTATCTAAAAACAAAAATTTACGGAGATGTCGACGCCAACCCCGACGAAGATCCACCCCTCTACCATCGCCGCAACTCCGTCCTCTTTTGGAAAAAAGCCTGGTCATACTATATGCTTGACCAGGATCACCAGTGGTCCCAACTGACAAAGATGGGGAACCCGACGAAAGCGGCAGTGATCAACAAGCTGCTCCGCGCCATGAAAAAGATGGAGGCCGCACGCCGAGGCAAGCCGTCCCAGGCGCGTCGCTCCTTTATTCCGAAGGAGTTCGAGCGCATTGTGTTCCTCCTTGAGAACAACAAGAACGAGGAGGTCGGCACCTGCATGGCCGCGTACGTGACGTTCCAGCTGCACATGATTGCGCGGCTGGACGACACAGCAAAGTTCCGCCTCCCGGAACTCAAGACGTTCGTGCAGTACCCTGAATTTGGGTGCACCGCTAAGCTCTGCTGGGCGAAGAACTGTATGGAGGAGCGGGACGCTCCAACACAGGTGCTATTTGGCGCCCGCAACTGGCGCTACTGTGTCCTGTCCCACCTCGGGATGTGGCTTGAGCTGCACTTCGAGCTCAACCCTGAAGAAAACGAGTTCGTCTTTGGTTTGGAGGCGAAAGAAACCCCCGACGAGATCAAGGCCTCGGCAGCCTACCACCTGAAGAACGTGATGAAGTCTGAAGACTTCACCCTCAACGTTGCCGATCTTGTCGACAGCGATCAAGACACGGGAACCCACTCGACCCGCAAGTTTGGTGTCAACCTTGCCCGCGGCAACGGCAGAAGCCGCGATGATGTGGATCACCGTGGTCGCTGGAAGGGCCACGACCGCCAGCAGGACACGTACGCGGATACGACCATCCCGTTCGTTGACGCCAATGTGGCGAAGAGCTTGTGTGTTGGCGGCGCTATCGCGTACTTTGTGCGAGATGACAGCGGTGTCAGCTCGGAGTGGATCACGGCAAACGTTGTGCCGAATATGGTGGAGGCCGGCGTCCCTCGTCAAGTCTGTCTTGTTCTTGGTCGCGCCCTCCTGTGGAAGGTATGGGAGGCGGTGCACGGCGTCGAGGAACACCGTGTCCCATCGTCAATCTCCGAGAGAGTGATGGTCGCCGTGCGCGATCTTGGTTCTCGAAATAAGCTCGAATCAGGTACAAACCCGATTCGACGAGCCAACCTCGGTGTAAGTGGCATCGACGCCGAGCTCTACGTTTTCGAGATTGGCAGCGGCGCAAGCAACCGCGATTCAAGCAGTCCCGACGAGGACCGCCGTGACCCGCGCATCCAAGTAGGCGAGCATGCTGCCGAGCTTCGCTTCCTCGGAGCTGAGGTGAGAAAGCTAGAGCGGTCCGTGGCGGATAGCGCAGAGCAGTCCGCACGCCGGGACGTCCTCATTCGCCACCTCTTGGGCAAGATTGGCAAGAATGTTGGTCGCATTGCCAACACGCCAGGGCGCCGTGTGAGAACGGAAGCCCCCCCCCCCGAGAATGCTATTGTTGCCGAGAGACCACGTGCGCCTTCACCTCTCATTGCGGCACTTCTACCCCGCCCTCGCACCCTTCACGACCTGTGGGCCGAGTGGCATGATGGAGGGGACGGGAGGAAGCCCGCAAAGGATTTCAACTCCGCTGAGCGTGGGAGCATGAAAACCAAGTACTCCCTTTGCAAGGTATTCTGGGATAAAATCTCAGAGATGATCCGAGCAGGGGACACAGCGCACATGGCATGTGACAGAGTTTACACTGCTTACAGGGAGTGCATCCATGTAACCTCCATCCTAAACAGGATGGCCCTTGATCACCGTGTTGCCATGTGGCCAGAGCAGCTGGTTGTGGGGCGTCATTTTTAGGTTTTTAACATAGAGAAACATATTTAGATACGGACACGAATTATACTTATGTCAGTGCCTCATATTGTGGGAATTATTTTATCCTACATTTATGATACTTATCATATTTATAATATGAAGTAGATAGTACATACATGTCTACTTGAGTGTGACGCATGTACACATATACGTACGTATCTTCTACCTACCTATTGGTCCCAACTACGGTCCCAAACTACTCATATTCACTCATGATATATTGGTTGCCGCTGTGGCTGTGAAGAGGGAAACACCTGATATCATCGCTGTAAAGGCCGCTGATGTGTTCCACCCTGGCATGAAACTTGTTTTTTTGTTGGATGCCAGAGGGGCAGGGACAAAGTTGTTGCATGTAACTTTGGGCGGGCGCGGCGGTTTTGGCTTTGTGGGACGTACTCCAAACCAGCCTTGGATCATGTCATGCTTCAGCGTTTTATCTACTGATGGACAATATTGTACAGTGTAGTTATATGCTAACCCTAGCCACGAGGCATGATTGGCAATTTTTATTACATAGAGCTAGGTTGACTTGATTGGGAACCCTGCAGTTGTATGGAAGTATCAGACAAGGGCCTCAACACTAGGGAGGTCATAGGCACTGAAGGCTGCCAGACTGGTCTGGTGTTAAGGTCCACCCATGGGTGGAGGTAGTTCTTTCTCTTCTGGCTGGAGATCAAAATGCCGGATCCTTCCCCCACTGGGCTCTCACTATCCAGCAATGAGGGCGGTCAGATCTTTGTCGTGGACAATGGCATCCATTGATGAGAATGTGATAGTGACGCCCGTATTGCACATCGGGCCAATGCCCATCCGTAACTGCTGGAAGTTGGGCACGACATGGCCCTTCCATGGAAACTTTGGTGGGAGGTCGAGGATGACATGGACCACTGTGGCAGTCAAGTGCTGGTGCTGCCCCGTGACTGTGGTCACAGTAACAGCTGGAGTTGGTGGATTGGTATTGGTGGTAGGGGCGTCTGGTGTGTAAAATAAACACCTGAATCTATTGTTGCCATAGAATTTTATTGCCCCATTGGTTGGTCTGCCCTTTTTCTTTTTTCCACTTTGCAGCGATTTATTAACATGTATGCCACCAAATGGAAGAAAGTGCCATGGACGGAGAGGACTTGGTGGTGTTGCTGGGGATGATGGGGGAGGATGTAATGGTTTTGCTGGGGGTCTACTGCTTCTTGGGAGGGACTACAGCTAGGAGACAATTGACTAACAAGTGCTTCTCTAAGTTTAGTTTCATCCGTCGCTGTTCCACACCATCAGCACAAGCAGCCAACCCATCAATCAGGGCGCTTGGAGGCATTGTGAGCCACCTCTCAACACTGTCCGTGGTGGTGCTTTGGCAGTTTTCTCCCCCTTGTCATCACAAATGGTGCATTTCTTTGGTTTACTACTTGCTGAGACACCACCACCCACCGTCAATTTTGCTTCCGTCTCCTTATCCAATGTGGCCACACTTTGGCTGAGGTAGTTGTTGGTGGCAGTCAGCATGCTGCTGCTCTTGACGAGTCTGTTGAGCGTGGCCCGTTCCACCTTAGCAGCCATGGCAAGGTTGCCAAAAAATCTTCATTTCTATGAGACCAAGTAGGACTGAATAGCCTCCCCCCCAAAACTACTATGAGTAGGTTGTTGTATTTTGGTGGCAGTGACAGCGTTGACCGCTACTCCCCCAAACACGTCCGTTCCGCCCGCTACAGCAGTCTGGATGTGGGCAATGTTCTAAGTAGGTGACCTTGTGAATGGTCTTCTGTTTTGCCCACATTTTTATCCTCTTGTAATTGCGCTCAATCCTTATTTGTACAAGGGACATGTTGGAGTTCCAACTGTGCGGCGACTGCCATGTTGAGCAGGTTGTCGTTGTTGATTGGGTTGCACCTGTGCCTGCCTTTTGTTGGACGGCCTTGATCATGTTGATGTACTTGGGGATGCTAGCCGCCTTCTCATGGAATTTTCCCATTTCTCTACAAAGGGCGATGATGTCCACGGAGTGCGCGCCAAGGCAGACAGACTTGAGATGGTCCAGAATATTACAAGGGGTGACCTTGGTGTACTTGGTTTGCAAGCTACAGAGCTCAAGGACCCAGGTCTCATCCACCTTAGAGATCAAAAAGTTTCTAAGCTCACAGGTGACGGCAGCAAAGGTACAGAGGTTGGCCAGTTTGGCGTTGCGTTTCTTTGTCTGTGCTGAGCGCTCGTCACCAGCGTCATCCCCTTTCAACAACAGGAGAGAATTGCCATAAACAGCAACTTGTGTGGGGGTGGGGAAGGCCTTGCTATACTATGCAGTGTAGTCTGCACTAGTGTCAACAAGACCGGCAAGGTTGTGCTTCCCGTTGGTGGTGTTGTATTTGATGTTGAACAAAACCAGGTAGGTGGCCTCATTTAGTTTGTAGACGTCCTCTTCTATTGGGTGCTGCGTGACGGTGGGGACGTTCTTAGACAGCCTCTCAAAGAGGCCTATGATCTCCTTGGACTTCATGGTCTCAAGGGATTGGGAGATCAAAGAATTAACCAGCTATGATAAAGAGCAGTCATAGCTAGTAATAGGTAGCTAGTTAATTAATAGCACAAGCCATGATACATCCCCAATCTACTCATAAGATTACTGTATGTCACAGGATGACCTTACCATATACTTGCCGTGGGTAGGTATACAATATATTGATATTAGCTTGCCAACGCAGCAAAGTATGGGAAGAAAGCAGCATCGGTTAGCTTTGGATGGCCACTCAGAATCCTCTGGCCTTTTCTATCTTACAAGGACATGCTGAAGACCAGACTGGTCCTGTTTATCAAAAGATTAAATGAAAATGGGATCAATGTGAAAATAATTTGACGTGATAATGTTGGATACTCCTGACGTCTCTAGTATTGTCTGAGGTATTTCAAGGAGTTAACTATTGTAGGTTCCTTTCTTTAATATTATTTTTGTAGGCAGCTGTTAGATTATAGGAAGTCTTTAGCTGTCTTGCTGCGCGTTTCATCTTTTGTGATTTTGACTGCGTATCTTTTGCTACTCTGTCCGCTGATCTGCAATTTGCCCTTCATCTGAAACTCGGATGACGCCACATTTGACGACTATCCGCTTAAAGGTGCCGATTATTCTCGTAATTGTTCCGGTATAGAAC
>JALLOY010000894.1:0-12336 GCA_036939835.1 Thalassiosira delicatula
CTGCGGGGGACCATGCCAGGCTTACCCGCTTCTCCCTCTAAGAATTGGCGTACTGTTCCCGTGGCAGAGGACGAAGGAACGATTATCCAGACGACCCAACCTCTGCCGGACACAGATTGTCCGCTTATTTCAAGGACCCCTCGAGTCCAGCTGAGGCCTTTCTCTCACGACCGGACATTGCTTCCTCGACGCGTGGCCGGAGGTGCTTGCGGAATTCTCGAAGCGGTCAATCTTTTCACCTCTTCCTTCTACAAGACTTTATTCCCTATACCCGAGGATGGAGGTGATGGCAAGGTTCTCAAGACATTCCAACCCCTGCCTGACGATGGTCGTCCGCTAGTCTCCAGGACCCCTCAAGTTCAGATGACGTCTCGTTCTTCTGACCGCACTCTCCTTCCCATACCCGTGGCCGGAGTAGATGGAGGACTTCTAGAAACAACCCGTCTCCTAACCAGTGATGCTTATCGATGTTTGAGGGAGCCCTCTCGGGGCCAATTGGAACTTGATACTCTTTACAAGACTGCATTTTGTCTACCAGTTGCCGGAGGCGCTGGGGAACTTTTCGGACCAGCACAATCCCTAAGCCACGACGAGTGTCAACGTGTTTCAAGTCCCCCTCGAGTCCAATTGAGGCCTTCTTCTCCCTACAGGGCTTTGTCTACTCTACCCGTGGCCGGAGGCGCTGGAAAAATTTTGGATGGGCCTCCCTACCATCCCTTGCCATCCTTACGACCTCCAACTCTTCTCTATCCTGCCATCCTTTCTCCTCCTACGGCCGGAGGCGCTCGAGAAAATTCGGCGGCACACTCTCTCAGGATGACTTCTCCGCTGTTGGCACGATTTTATGCGACAGTGGCCGGAGGCGCTGGCAAAATTTTGGATACTCCTCACTACCATCCTTTGCAATCCATACGTACTTCAAATCTTCTCTATCCTACCGTAATTTCCCCTCCCATGGCCGGAGGCGCTCAAGAACATTCGGCAGCACACTCTCTCAGGATGACTTCTCCGCTGTTGGCACAATTTTATGCGCTAGTGGCCGGAGGCGCTGGCAAAATTTTGGATAGACCTCCCTACCATCATTTGCGATCCTTACGAACTCCGAATCTTCTCTACCCTACCGTACTTTCCCCTCCCATGGCCGGAGGCGCTCGAGAAAATTTGGCAGCACACTCTCTCAGGATGACTTCTCCGTTGTTGGCACGATTGTATACGATGCTGGCCGGAGGCGCTGGCGAAAATTTGGCTATACCATCCCAGGCTTCCTTCTCCACACCCATGGCCGGAGGCGCTGGAACCGCTCTGAAGAGGACTTGCCCCGGTCACCTGAGTTTATTGTCGTCCCTGAATTTTCCCTCTCCTCTCAAGTATTCTCTCCTCACAGCCGGAGCTGCTCAAAGATTTCCTCGATGTACCCTCTCGACGCGGAGTTACACTTGTCGGGCTTCGCCCAGTCCGACCGTTGTCAGGGGCACTCCGAACTTTCGGATGGTGTATCTACATGCTCGACGGAGGGTCCCGTTAAGTCCTGTTCGGACACCCTCTATCATTGTGGTGATTGCGGTTGTTGCGCTGTCGGTTATGAAGCGAAGTGAGGTCGCCTGGGCACACCCAACCTTGGGACATGGAGATCCAACCACCGCGCGCGACGGCGGCAAACCCCCTGTTGCCCGGGGTGCTAAGGTGCAGGCCAAGCTTAAGATGTCGAAAATCAAGACTACCGGCGCGTCCTCTCGGAGGAAAACTCAGTCGGAGGTGAAGCGATCAACGCCTAGATCGAGCCTCCGACATGACGCTGCTTCATTCGTACCGACACCTGCTGACAGCGGCAATAAGCCTAACAAGGCTGTCCGTCCGCCCTCCCAGAAGCGGGTACCTCCAGTGAGGACCGACAAAAGGTCGAACTCCACGATTGCGCCCTCGCCTTCTCCGAAACGCCGTGGTCGCCGTGGTGGCCGCGGACGCAACGGTGGCTGCAGGTCCCGAAGAAGCTCCAGGGACGACGCATCTCGCGCCACAAGGACCACGGTTACCTCCGGCGTCGCCGCTGACAGAAAAGGAGCATCTAGGGCTAAGAAAGCCAAAGGGGTTGCTTCCGTTGCGAGGAGTACTGAGCGTTCCAAGGAAACAGAGCTTTCGCTTGTGGATATGACGTTAAACACTGGACGTTCTCCGAGCTACCATATCCGCGCAAGCGATGAGGAGTCCGACAAGGTCCCGACAGTGGACATGTCGTTTGGGACTATGTCAAGGATGTCTCTCCCGAAGACTGTTCCCGCAAACGTAGTAGAGACTTCGAGGACCGCCCCGGTCTCACCTATTCGCCATGAGTCAAGGACAAGTGCCAACGAGAAAGGGAGTCGGCGTGGGCAAGGGGGTGACAGCAAGGCAGGTAGTAAGGCTGCAGAGACCGTTATCGCCACCCCGCCTCCTCTGTCCCGACGTGTGGGAAGCCTAACGGCATCGTTCGCGGAGACTCCTCGCGTGACCAGGAACTCCCCTCTCTCTTCTCCGCTTCGTCGCCCTTCTGTGTTGGAGGACATTCACGGCGTGTCCCATTATGGAGCTATAAATGTGTCGGCTCAGAGTCTGAAGTGGCTTGCTGATCCATTAGGGTGGGCAGATGACGCTGTCATGAGGTTGCTCGGTCATCGTGCACAAGGCCGCCTAGAGAAGGTACCGAAATCTTATCAACATCCCTCGGCCATTGGCGTTTGGAGTCCCGCAGCGCTGGAGACCTTTTTGGCTGCGGACGGCGCTGAGCGCTATGGACTGCGCAAACGTGTTGGCCTGGACCTTGGACTTCCAGATGCGTCCACACAGAAGGCATCACGAGCTGCATCGTTTGGTACGCGTGTTCTTGCCTTTGTCAATGATTGGTTTTCCTCTAGCTATTCGGAATCTGACAAAGGGGCTCGAGGTGCGTCGGTTGAAGGCACGCATTGGAGTTTGGTGGTGTATGATGTTGCCTCAGTGGAGAAGTCCAATCGGATCACGGATGCCTGCTATCATATGGACTCGCTTCGAACGTCATCCCATGGCAAGCTTGCTTTGGAGTATAGCCTTGCCATGCGAGAAATTGTGGAGGCTATGTATCCTCAGCTGGAATGGTCGGGTGGGGCGAAGATAGGGAAGGTCACCCCAATATCTGTCCCGCCCCAGAAAGATGGGTCAAGCTGTGGCATCTTTGCGGGGGCATTTGCGAGTGACGTTGCTGGTTGTCGATTTTTTCCTGGCAACAAGATGTTGGCTAAAGCGTGTAAATCTGTCACACAGGATAGAATACACTCCATCAGGCGGAAGATGCTGGAGGATATCATACGGTCGATTCCTGGAGCTACTATGCCTTCAAGGGAGTTACTTGACTCTGAATTTGGCCTTCTGGAGCAAGGGTCATCTCCTGCCCCTCCTCCGTCATTGAATCGTCATGACGTTTCAAGTGCTGGCAGTGGTGGCTTTAAGATTACATCTCATCGACAGATGAGTAGAGGCAGTGGCCATCGTTCACCACATGCTTCTCATCTTCCGGCTCGATATGAGGCGGCGGCGGCGCGACGTGACACGACGGAGGAAGCACTAAATCATCGCTTTCTTCCAAATCCGGTGGAATTGGACGAATGTGTAGCGGCGACACTGACGCGGGTAGCGGGGATACGTCCGGCGGCGGGGATGAGCGGGCGTTTAAGCCTCGTAGGCGTCGTGCACAGAGCAATAAGGAGACTGCCAGTGTTGAAGGCGATACTGGGCGAAGGAGGAGTGCGAATCCCGCCTCGTTTGGGCCCAAGACATATATGACCCTATTTATTGACACGATAAAGGGTGTTCTGCAGTCGGAACGTAATTACTCTGGGACAAGGGCCCTTCTCGGTGCGGTATCGACCATTGATCCGGATGCTCGTTTCCATCCACTGTTTGATAACCTTGACGATCCTCCCTTGGCTGTTCCTGACGATGTTCCTGCTGACGGGATTCTCTTGGGAAACTACACCAGTCCCTCCAATCCTAACTCCCTCCTCGAGCAGAAGGGAACCCACGAAGGCTCTGACAAACCACGGCAAAACTTCTCAATATACAATACTATGCTGCTGACGTCCACCATGGAGCCGCAACGTATTTGCGATCGAATCAACGTTGCTCTGGATAGGAAGGATGTCAAGTGTAGATTCAATGTTAAAAGCATTCAGCATCTGGAAGTGGCGAAACAATTCGGTTTGGTTAACGTTCACCCTCACAATTGCCCGCTTGGTCTCGTCTCGGTGATGCTTCGTCTTTTAAGTGACGAGGAGAGGGCGTTAGCCCGCAATTGGAATAAAGACGATCTTGGACGAGGAATGTACCCATTTGATGTCGACAAGGACCCGATCGACCTACATTGCACGATGAACGCGTTTCGCGACCTCGCTCTTACTAACACGTCTAGCCACGTCAATCTCAAACGTAACATGGCTTGGACAAAGCGTGGGCCTCAGTTCGAAATGAGTCATGCACACTGGAAACGGGTGAAGCCGCTTGTGAAAACGTTGGTGGAGAATGCAGCGTTTCAGCGCTCCTTTGGCCGATGTGCGACGCATATCTATCTGGGCCAGGATACTCCGAAAGATGAGCGTCAGAAGGAGGCTTATCAAGATGACGTCCGGGCGCATGTTGCAACCAGTGTATTCCATCTTCTGTATGTCCTTAATGGACTGGAAAACCCGAACAGAAAATTCAAGGTCGAGTATTCCGACGGCCAACCCCCTCCACGCAGATCGTACACGATCTCCAAAGTCCTGTTGGAGATCATGGTCCCGGATACGGACGAAGAACTCACCCGGGATTTTGCCTTCGAGGCTGTAATTCCTATCTATCGGGGAGACAGCAAGGGCAGTAGCCATCTGACTGCATTTGACGACCGATTGAACGCACCAGTCAAGAAAGGTGTCCGTAGAACCACACAAGGCCCGATTACGACACTGGCTCTGAAGTTGGCAGGCCCGCTGGCTGCACCCTGGCTCCACTGCTACATGCTGCATGAGCTCAAGTTCACTACAGGGACTTGTCTGAGCGCGATGAAGGCTTTTGACAACTCCGTGCGGGGACCCATTGAGGACTTGATATGGGATTCAGCAACATGGACGGTGTCCTATTCCAATTACTCACCTCCAATGTCTGGTCATAGTCAAGTTAGTCAGCGGTTAGAACGTCGGAATATAGACCTTCGAGCCTTAGATCTTGGTCAGCTAATGGACAACAAGGCCAGGGTGGATAAGGAAATTGACGATGACGAAGCGAAAGCGCGAGAGCGCATGATTATGGAAGAGAGGCTCTATCCGAATCCTGAGGATCGTCGTGTGGGAGCGAGTGGTGCTTCAGTTCGTTCGGGAGTGGCAACTCCGAAGCATCTGAAAATTGGAGAGCGACACGCCATAGTGGCAAACAGAAGATTTTGCGTCAACAGGAGAGAGCTGAGGCATATGAGAAGGCGATGCGTCGTGCTGGTCTTGATCCTGACAAGATTTTCGAGCAGCATAACGCCTCTGATGTCGACGACGATGAGGCGTCCTCTGCGGGGAGTGTCTCCCGTCATGTTGGGGACTCTGTCGGAGGAACTCCCGTGGAGAACTCGACGACAGATGCAGGTCTTATGAGTATCCATCGCTCCGCTATAATGTTCGTATGTCCCCCTGAGCGTCGTCAGTTTTTCAAGGACTGGATTCTCCGTCAGGAGCCGCGGGTTGATGTCGAACAAGCCATGACAAAGGCGTCTGGGATCCGTTGCCGCTTTGAGGCGGAGAAGCGACGGAGCGGGGAGCACCAGCACATGGATGAAGACCATGCTGACCTCATGAGCGTGGGCGACAATGAGAAGGAGACTACGGAGGCCGACATCAAGCCCACCGGCTCTGGTCGGTCTGCCCCTTTGGGGGCAGCCGACCAGGGCTCCGTTGATGGGAAATGAGACGGTATGACGTCTCAACCCCTGCTGGGAGTGCAGGTAGGGGGTCAACAAGGAAAGACACTACAGGAGGAAATCAGAATAGACCAACCAGCAGTAGTAGAATGGGTTCTACATCATTTTCTTTAGGAAATAATAATGGAGGCAGTGTTTCTACCACAGACAATCACAGTCGACTCACACGACGTCAGTCGCGTTGTGCGCAGGACAGACAGCGTAAGGCGCTCGCCGCCTTACGCAAGAGAGTTGCAGCGTTTGACCGGACTTCTAAGACGTCATTGAACAAGACGAAGCCGACGAATGAAGAGTTGAGGCAGTTCATTGAGCATAAATTCGAACCGGTTACCCGCTCGTCTCTGGAGCGTAAATTCAGGGAACATGCTCGCGAGATTACCACGGCGGAGATGAAACAAATTGAGGTGATGAGAGCAATCGACAGAGAAGGACGTAACAAGGGNGAAGAGTTGAGGCAGTTCATTGAGCATAAATTCGAACCGGTTACCCGCTCGTCTCTGGAGCGTAAATTCAGGGAACATGCTCGCGAGATTACCACGGCGGAGATGAAACAAATTGAGGTGATGAGAGCAATCGACAGAGAAGGACGTAACAAGGGCCACGGCTGGGTGCCCCTGAAGAAGCCTGATGGTACAACGAGGTTAATATTTGAGAATTGGAATAGCATAAAATATTGGAGCGAGAGGTCAACAAAAGTTAACATTAACATGATCGAGGCTACTCGGAAGAGCTATAACGCCGATATAATGGTCGGAGTGGAACATCAGACCGATTTCTCTAAGGCTGAGGAAGGAGCGCAGTTTCATGATATCTTTGGTTTCGGAGAAGACAGGAAGAGTGTGGAAGCGCACAACTTACACAATGGAGATCATCGATCAGCGTACGGAGGGACGGCGGTCATGGTCTTCGGCCGTCTGTCTCACCATGCAACAAATCAGTATGACCGAGACCCGACCGGACTTGGACGCTGGTGCTCGAAGCTTGTCAAGAGCGGCTCGAAATCTGTCAGGATTGTCTCGGCGTACCGCCCCAACAAAGGTCGGTGGAGGGGACGTCGGCAAGATGCCGGGAGTGTATGGAGACAGCATCTCCGGTATTTCTGAGGGATTGTTAGGCAGGGAAACCCACGTGCATTGTTTGATCATGACCTATGTCAGGCTCTGAAGGAATGGCGCCGTGGAGGGGAAGATATTATCCTCGCTGGGGATTTCAACGATAACATATATACTAGCTCGCTCGCTAAATCTCTCCGTCATAGGGATATTGGGCTGACTGAACAATATCAGAGGCTTTTCGACTCTCCTGCTCCGTTTAGTCATAACACCGGGTCGGAGCCGATCAGTGGAGTGTTTGCTACAGCAGGCATAGAAGTGACGGCGGCGTATCTTTCCCAACACCATGCCAAGGGTGTTGTGGGAGATCACCGACTCCATGTGTTCGACTTTGCCACTACCAGTATAACGGGGTTGAATACCCCAACTGACACGAGACATGATGGTCGTAATCTTCAATGCTCTCACTTCTACGCTCGGACAAACTATGTTAGGGTGCTGATGCAACTCACGCAGCGACACAAGATGTATAGCAAGGCCCTATTCATCCGAAATCAACGGCTCGCGGTTACCACCGCCGAGTTTCAGATCATGTGCAACAAGTATGATCGCGAATTTGTCGAACTGATGCTCGCAGCGGAGTCAAGGTGCAGGAAAAAGAAGGTTGACTTTCTGGTATGGTCGCCCATAGTTGGTACATGCGTAAAACACCTCCATTTGTACCGGTGGATCCTCCGTTTCAAGAATGGTGCTAAGACCAACACGGGGAATCTGAGGAAGGCTTGTTCCTCACAGGGTATTTCTGATCCTGTTCACATGACAAAAGCCGAGGCGGAGTTAGCGGAGCTTGCGTGCCTGCACAGACTTGAGAAGCTCCGTGATGAGGCTCCACAGCTGCGTTTGGAACATTTGCAATCGTGCATTGATCAGGCGAGGCAAGTTGACGACACAGAGAAGGCGGATGCACTCGTCAGGCTCATGCGGAGAGAGAGAGATAGACGTCAAAATCGGAGGATGTACTGTTCCTTCGGTAAAAAGAAGGGCAAGCCACCGTCCCAGATAGCAGTTCGGTGCTCGACTGGTCCTGATACGATCTTTTCAGGGCAAGACAAAGTGGAGGCTGTTGCTGCGGAGCATCTATCTGACCGCTATAGGTCTGCACATTCTTCTCCCTTTGCATCTGGACGCCTTCTAGACGATATTGGGCACCATGGACAAGGCCCAAAGGTGAAAGCAATTCTTGAGGGGACCTACAGCTTTCCATCAGATTACAGTCCAGAGGCCAAGCAACTCTGTAAGGAAGCGGCGAGGATATTTTCGGCGACATGCGAGTCCATGATAACGACATTTATTACTCGAGATGATTTCCAGTCATGGTGGTTGCATGCTCGTGAAGAAACACAGTCATCCAAATCTGGCGCTCATTTTGGGCATTACAGGGCCGCGGCAGAGAACGATTATTTATCTTCTCTGCACGTTGCAAGGTTGAACCTCGCTCTTGAAACAGGTATCCCATTAGAAAGGTGGGGTCACGGACTGACAGTTCTTCTGGAGAAGGAATTTGGAACTATTTACATCGACAAACTGCGTGCTATATGCTTGTTCGAAGCTGATTTTAACTGGTTACAGAAAATTGTGTTCGCGAAGCGTATGATTTCTGGAGCCCGCAAGTTAGGAGTCATTCCGGCGGAGCAATGCGCAACCCCGGGGGTTGATCAGAATCAAGGAAGCATGCTCAAAATATATCATTGTGACATCCATCCCACTCTACATATTCCATATTCTGTGGTTAGTGCGGACTTGGCGAATTGTTACGATGCAGTTAACCATGCTATCGCCGCGCTCGCCCTACTCAGTTTTGGGGTACCTCACATGGCCATCAAGCTAGTCCTCACCTGCCTCCAAACGATGTATTTTTGGCTAAGAACAGCATTTGGTATATCCGGGACCCCGTTTCATGGAAGTGTCATCAATCCTTTCTTTGGAATATCTCAGGGCGGTGGAGTGGCGCCACCAACGTTCCAGGCAGTTTCTGCGCTCATGATCAACTCGTACAAATCATTTGGGCACGGTGTACAATTTGTTTCCCCGGTCACTGGTCTTGTCCTTTTCTTCGCTGCTATACTGTATGTGGACGATACAGACCTACTCATTTGTGCAGACAGCCCCCGTATGTCGGACAAAGCCTTCTTTCAGAAGATTCAGCGATCCGTGACAGCGTGGGCTAAGATTGTGATGGCTACGGGCGGAAGTCTGAAAGCACCGAAATGTCACGCTTCGGTAGCTAGCTTCAAATTTGTCCAAGGAAAGGCTGTAATTAAAAAGCGGTCTGCGCTACCTAAAATTCCCATAACAGCCCAGGAGAAGAGTGGAAGAACGAGCAGCATAACGCTCATTGAGACCACCGAATCTAAGAAAACCCTTGGTGTATGGACAAATCTTGCCGGTGAAGGGAAGGGCCATCTGGAATACACACGGGATTTGGGGCTAGACTGGGCTACGAAACTATCAACGAACAAGTATGTGACCGCATCAGACGGATGGAAAAGTTTATTTACTCAACTAAAGCCCAAGGTCACATGGGGAGCCGTGTGCTTGGCGGCGAGGCCGGACCATGTCAATAGAATTCAGTCGGCGATTTACCATAGGTCTCTGAGCCGTCTATGCATACATCGAAGCATTCGTCGCGAAGTTCGGACGATGCCGGAGATGTTCCAAGGCCTTGGAATGTTTGATCTTAATGTTGAACGGCTAGGGAAGAAGGTTTGCTTTCTCAAGAGACACTGGAAAACTCCGGAAGTGATGGGGAAGATGTTACAAGTTGCATTTGAGACATTTCAGATAGATGTTGGTCTACATGGGAATATTTTCACGAGGAACTACAATCGACTGTCTGGATTGGCATCAACGAGTTGGTTCTCTGACCTCTGGTGATTATGTTCGCATTTCGGTGTATCGCTGGTCATTCATGAAGAGAATGACATTCCGATGATCAGAAAAGATGACAAGGCTCTCATGGAATGTTTCATGGAGCTAGATGTTTTCTCAGCGGTTCAACTGTGCACACTTGCCCGGTTCCGGAAATTCTTTGCTGTACATTCTCTGGCCGAGATCTTATACTGTGACGGACATACGGTTCGACAGGACGTCCTCGAATACAGGAGAGGACACAGTAAACGAATACATCCCTATGAGCGGCCTCGGAGATGTGATCTTGAGATGTTGATTGGGGCTCTTAAGCTGGTAACGTCACCGTCACTGGTGATGGAATTCCATTAGGAGATTATATTATGATACCACCGTGCCATGACGGCTGGTTTGCCAGGGAAGATCGCCGCGAGGTATATTGTGTCCTAGAAGACTCTACGTATGACATCTATGTTTGTACTACCGAGGAACTGCGGCGCCGCCGACCAGCGTACGAGTGGATTCGGAATGAAGGCGGTACGCCGGACTCGTCCTCTCTCCTTGCCAGTGTGGAAGTATTTGATGAGTGGTTTGTTACACTTCTCTCGACGGCGATTCCCCCGTCCCGAAACATCAGGACACGACCGTTCTTGGAAATCTTGCATTCCTGGCCGAATCAGTCTCTATGGAAATATTTTAAATGCGATGGAGACGGAGAATGGATTGCAACAGCCATTTCGAATGGTACTCTAAAGTTTGTACATGACGGCTCGTATAAGCGACAGGTTGCGCCACATTTATGCTCGGCGGCATTTATACTATCCTGCTCTCGCACTGGTTTCCGGGCAACTGGAACATTGGTGGAACGATATTCGAGCGCTGATAATTACCGTGCCGAGGCTTTGGGAGAAGTTGCTCGCCTCCTTGTTATTAAGACTGTGACTATGGATTGCGACAACTGTCGGTCGTCTCTTACGGCGCATTGTGATAACATGGGCATTGTGAAGCACGGTAACGCTGCAAATACCCCCTGTGCCGAGAAACAGGTTCAGGTTGACTTAATCTCGCTTATTAAAAAGCTCGTCCGAGAACTGCCTCTTGATCTCAAGTACGAACATGTGCTTGGTCACCAGGAAGATGTGCTCCGCTGGGATCAATTGTCTACACCGGAAAAGCTCAATGTGCTGTGTGATTCACTCGCTAAACGAGCTTTGATGGCTGGAATGGTCAATCAGGACTACATCACAAGCATCTTCCCATTTGAAGACGTGGTGATGACGTGCGCCGGGACGAAAGTCGTCGGTTCTCCGACGAAGTCGATTTACAAGTGGTGGGGGTATAGGACTGCCAGAGCATTCTTTAATACCAAGAAAATCGTGAATAAAGAGCATTTGATTTGATTTACTGGAAGGGGATGGGTAAAGCGATGGGAGTATTCCCAGTGATGTTCCGCCGCTGGGTAACGAAACACGTTACTGGATTCTGTGGTTGCAATAATCATCTGTCGAAATATACTTCGGGACTAAACAATACGTGCAAGGCGTGTGAATGTCCAAAAGAAACGACCGATCATATCACGGTATGCGAAGATCCAGAGAGGACACGTCTCTATAAATCTTCCGTAGACACTATTTCAGCATGGATGAAGTCGAATAAAACTGCTCCGCTCCTTGCACAATTGATTGAGGATTATCTTCGAGCCCGGGGTACTAGGACTATGCAACAGGTATCTCCAGCTGATCTTGACGTCGATTACAAGATCCTTGTTAAGTATCACGATAAGCTTGGATGGCAACATTTTATTGAAGGAAGGATTCTTAGTTACATGGTTCAGGTACAACGAGAATACTTAAATGAAATTGAGACATACCGCACAGCGGAATCGTGGGCACGCGGGTTGATCGAACAATTGTTACGCCTAACTCACAGACAGTGGCTCCTTCGCAACGCGCTCCTACATTATAGACTGCCCGATGGACGGACATTTGCAGAACGTGAAGCTCTGGTAAAGAAGATCACAAATTTGATGTGGACTGACCCAGATTCTCTCTTGCCAGAGGACAAGGGGTTGATGGATGAAGATTTCAAGGAATTAGCAGAGGCTGATGCAACAGATCAAGAATATTGGATAGCGGAAACAGAAGTGGCTATCAAAGCGGCACGGTTCGCACACGACAATGCAAACACGAGCGCGCTAGATGAAGACAGAGAGCAGGTGGCTCCTGAAATTGACACTGAAGGTAGCATGCGATATAGACGGAGGAGACGTAGGTAGAATTTAACTTGTCTTCGTCCATCGAGTCGAAATGCGCCGGTAATTCGGAATAGATGTATGCTGTCGGCATTGCATATAAATTGGGTGCAGGAAACTAAACTGACATTCTCTCGCTGAGGCGGGTGCGGTGACGAAAGTGCCAAAGAAACACC
>JALLOY010000895.1:0-11808 GCA_036939835.1 Thalassiosira delicatula
CGTACTTTTATGATATCGAGAATTGGGAAATCGGTCCCAAATTACAATTAACATCGTGGTAGTGGCACAGTGCAGTGGTTATCTATGTATCTCAACAGTATTTGCTCAAATTGCTAACAATCCTAGCAAAAGGGAAATGTTATTGTGCTTGTACACAGGATATGGTATATGCAAAGAGCTTATTGAATTCAATTGAAATTAAGGTGAAATTGACTGTGATGTATAATACTTGAGGTAGATAACATGGGGGCAGTAGAACTAGCAAACAACTAGAGTGTTACTGGTTGTACTAGGAATATTGATGCTAGATGTTGCTTTCTTGGGAAACTGAAAGAATCTGGCATCCTGGTCGTATATTAGTCTACTAGGAGTAAAAAACCACTCAGACATGTTCACCAAGAATCTTGATGATTAATGGGAGCAGAATGTTCCGATCTAGGTCAGCTAGGTCTTTGGATCTAACACCAGAACAAGCTTTAAGATTGACAATGACTAGAAAAGGGTCGAATATGAAAAGTGAATTGACTGCATTAGAGACTAGCTGGTGGGATAACTTGGATATTGAGCTTTGGAGACTTCAAACATCATTTTTTTGGGACTTCCACAAAGGCTCCAAATATAAGGTAATAATATTTCAGCTGTTCCATAACAAGATGGTACTCTATCCCTTTCTCATATCTTGTTAACACGACTGGAATGCTGAAATTCCCAATGGTAAATGGATAGATGATGATATGTAGGGTTCCTTGTGATATGCATCCATCTTAGTGTGGTGTTGGATTATAAACAATTTGCCTCCTTGGGACAATTTCCTGAGGGTATCAAGATACCTGAGTATAATGATTCATTACTTCATTTCCTGGTTCCCTGAGGGGCTTCTTGTTAGCGTCTCAGGATATTTTATGATGAGTGCTTGGTAAGCAAAGTACTTGGAGGTCTCATTATATCTCTCTATAGTCTGGTAAGTAATATTTTGGCTTAGATACTAGGACTTGCTGACTGCAATCAGTATTTGTGGGCCATATTTGATATCTACCTTCATATTCTCCTCATTTACCTTTTACATTGTGGTCATGATTCTGATCTGGCCTCCATATCACTGATCTCCATATCTGAAAGATCCCACAGAACGATGCATTCAGCTACCTCGTGTGGAATTCAGGTTGAATTTTTATAGTTTTAGTGACCTTGATTTAGACCGGTCACACAGAGTGATGTACACGTTCATGATCTTGTTGTGCTATTCTGTTCCCTTAAATGGTTCCCTGATACAAAGGAGGTTACATGATACTACCAGTCTTGTGTGAAGCATATTGGCAAAAGCGATATCAATGGAATTCCATAGTTTACTGATTGTTGAGATGGGCAGCTAACCGCTGCACCACTATCGCGATAGTGGTGCAGTGGTTAGCTGCCAATCTCAACAGTATATATATATATATACAAGGAAAGTCTCCAAAATTTGCCTGGATAACTTTCAAGAGAATAGCTTGTTCGCGCGACTTTTTTGTTGTTGAGTCAGACTTCTGTATCGCAATTCCTACGTATCAAACATCTACACGACTGGGTCAGCTAGGAAAAAAGGCGCCGGAAGCGCTCATCAGATAGACACATCATGTGGGTAGCCATCACACGTTTGTGCTAGGTGCAATGCATTGAAGGATTGAGTTTGTGAAGTGCTGGTCACGGCGTAGCAGAGGCTAGTGAGTGTCTTAGTAAGTGTCCATTAAAGCAAACATGTGCGCAGATCACACTTGTTCTGATAATTATGTTGCTTCCGGACTTTTTAAATCCATTTTTACTGATATTTGAACACTTAATTTGTTCCTTGTATCCTCTGAAACACGTAGGTTGACAATTTTTGACGCTAACAAACTACTACTATCAAATTGCTGTTGGGCGTAATAGTGAAAAGACTTGTGCTGTTGGGGTGGCAAACTGGTTGAGATGATGATTATGCAGCTCAGAACGCAGTGGTGAAAGAAAGAGAAGAAACCATTGGGCGCAGTGAGGGACTGGCAGCAAAGCGCAAAAATTGAGGGACAAAGTCAATGATTGAGAGCGCAAACATGATGCAAACACGCCAGCAAGAAACAACGGTTGAAAATAATTGTGATGCAGAATGCATGGGCGACAAGAAAGGGGACAGAACAAAACAATGAGAATTGATGGAGATTCTCAGGTCAATCAAGACGCAATTGTAAGAAATTTAAGAAGGGGAGAAAATTGAAGATGAGAACGGCAACAACGAAGGCAGACAAGAGAGGTTTGAATTTGAGAACCACGACAATACACCACAAAGGACAAATGCGACGGGACAATCAAACAAAGGGGTCTTTTCTAGGTCTAGGGGGCGTTCGGATTCGAGAATATGGCCACCCAAACGTCTAAATTAAATATTGCAAAACTATATGGAAAAACAACATCAAAGTCTGGGCTCCATTTCATTTTGCGTAGTATCATTTTGCCATTGTGATCAGCACTGATGCAGCCAAAGCCTTTTGTAGCCTGGTGAGGGCCCTCTCTGTAAAGGAGGAATTGTTGTGATCGCCCGGCGTAGGTACTTAATTCAAAAAAGAAATGTTTTTCAAGCTTTCGTCATTCTAAAGTGTAGCCTCCTACCATACCAGCTAGATAGGGCCACATGGTGGAAGCTGAATATAAGACAGCACATTGTGGTTTGTTTGAGTCAAAACAATTGCAAGGGCTTGATCACAATGCGCATCAAGCCCTCTGCTTTTCTCGGCAGCTGAAATTTACCATTTCATTTTGTTTCCTTGTCACAGAACACAAACCAAACTGAAGTACAATATCACTGCAACCAGGTCCCGCCTATGAAAAAACCACAAGGAAGACCATTATTAAAAATTGAAATCAATTACAGCTCAACTTTATCAAATCGTCATTAAGTGTCAGATCTATATATTTCAAAGCCTTCTTTTGTGTGTTTGCTTATAACCAAATACAAATTACAATATACATGAGAATGAGACCTGTTGAAATAAAGACTGGCGCGGGACTGTCGCGTCTTTTCGCGGGCTTTACGTGTGCTTATAGTTACATACTCATTATCACTATTTCTATTCAATTGCTACTCTGTAATTCTTCCAATTCTTCGCTACTCCTGTAATTTGAATTCAGAATTTTCTGTGTACTTTCCCAGAATGAGACTGTACCAAGTAAAGACTGTTACATAATTGACTGCTCTTGAACTTGGTGCAACTGTTCAGAAATTCTATATTCTAGATACATATAATGCAAAGATATTCTGCTACAAACTTACAATGAATGCTTTGTCGGGATAGATACTGTATACATACATGTTATACTACTCCACCACATATTGACTTAGTTTGTTTTCAACACACTGTGTTTCTTGTATTTGAGGTTGTTGTACAGGATTCTACTTTATCACACTCTGTACCCTCTAGATAGCAAATACCATACTCCCTCTGTCCCAGAAAATTTAAATATTGGAGGGGTTTGTGGCAAAATAAGGCCGCTATTAGGACTCTATAAATGATTTGCATACCAATCAGAAGCTCTCACCAAGCGCCGTTTACTGGTGCAAGCCTATAACATATTGTTGGACTTTACTTGGGTCCAATTTTGACCAATGCAGCCCAATGTCTATATGTATTCCAATGGCGATGTAATGAGTGTCTGACAATTGCTGGTTTCTGGTTGACGTCAGATGTTTGATTGCTCTACCGTACGTAGCATATACTGGCGCTTCCAGTTCAGATTTCCCAGGCCTCCAAAAACCGGTCACCAGTTCAGATTTTCTGGGATAGAGAGAGTATATGATAGTCTACGTACTATCTACAGGCATCTTGGTTGACCTCTGGGGTGCCTGGGCTTTTATTATGCGGCCGTTTTGGTAATGTGTATAATGCTACACATTAAACAAGTAGTAGGGGGATAAGCTTTGCTATCGCACCATATGTATTTGTGGAAAAACTTAAGATGTACTCCTACTTCATATACCTTCTATATTTATATGTATTCCTACGTCTCAAGAGATCTCCACCAATCGCTAGAACAATTGTCAGGGCAAGGGCCGCCACGAGATGTCAATGAGACAAATGCTCAAGACAAGCCACACAACAGGTACGAAAGTTACTTACCTCAGAAATCTCTTGTATTTTTGCTCTGTGGCTTCTATCTTTGGTTTTTACCATACTTATTAGGTAGGTATCAGCAAAGTTCATTTATGGTGTTTTCAAAAACAAAAATAATATTATGAATGAAGAGTGACGTATGTCACATTTTCAACAGTACATCAAATGCAATGATGAAGTATGCTAATTTCTCCTTTGCGATTTTTCTAAAAATGTTTATTTGCACACGATAAGATTTATTAATATAGTTGAGCTGAGCTTTTGTGTTCACGATGGTGACAGTACAAAGGTAAAATTGTGTGGTCACCATGTCACAAGCACTTGCATTATTTTGTGCAAAACATTTCACTCCTTTTGTGGGGGGGGGGAATAATGATTTCTCAGCAAGGATGGAGGGTATTTCACTCTTACTCTAGGCCACATTGGAGGTCTAAGTGCAACACAAGCACTCTCTCTATTTGAAAATATTGGCTTCACAACAGTTGTACAAACATTAAAAGCAGGGAGCTATGTGAGTACAGAATCACCAAAAGCTTTCAGTGATAACATTACAAGAGGTTTTATGCATCTGCAAAAATCATGAATATCACTCTCGTTGATTTTTTTGCCAATTTTCATTATCTTGTTTGGCCAAGGTTTTCCTTGGGATAATATTTAAATGCAACATTTGATAGTCCAATATTATAGTGCTATGGATATACTATGAACTGCTTAATTTCCAACTTTACTGTGGGAATGTATCTAAACATATGAGCCTCTTGGTAGTGTATGCATCGACTCCAACTCCTGCTCCTGTGCACGCTTATATACTTTTTCATGAAAGTGGTTCAACAGCACTATTCATAGTTGTTCAATTTGTGCCCACGTTTGTTTTTTATTTGCTTCAGGTGAGCGGGAAAGGCTGTGAGCTGGTGACGGTCATGTTGTGTGTACTATGTGATCAAGAGGAGGGTGTTAGGTGTTTTGGGCATGTGGGGGTTGCTATGGATTTACAAAAGTGAACTTGTGCTTCAAGCTGGTTGGCATGCAGCATGCCAGCAGAGAGGCTTGCCAGCTCCTCCCAGATATACTCCTTGAATGTGGCCCCATACCACCGCCCCATTTTTGGGTCTGTGTGTTGGAATACCCAGACAGCGCCAAAGCATTTGCCCCCCCCCCTATTGTGGAGGGAATGTGTGCTCACACATTCCACAGGGATCCCCTTCACCGCCAGATAATTGAGTGCTGCAGCAGCCATCTTCAATGCTACACTCATGTCCTCCCTAGTGACATCCTGCCTCTTGCCTCCCACAAAGTAAGCTGACAATTTGCATTTTGGGGAGGTGGAGTTGTTGCAAATGTGAATGTATGTCCGGCCCAGCGCCCTCACAGGGCATAGTATAAGCTCCCCGTCCGCCTCCTGGTGGACGCACACGCCTTTCCGTCCATTCTTTTGGTTATCAAGTTTCAATGTCGCACTATCCGCCTGCGTGATGTCATCATGAGATGCGGTTTGCGGCAATTTCCGCAACTGACCAGCGCTATTGCGTTTGAGAAGGTGACATCCTCATACTTAACAGGAATGGTGTTATAAGGGTTTGAGCCGATTAGCTAAAGTATGTGGCTTAGCGTACGTACCCTCATAAAAATATGTAAACAAAGGAATTAATGAGAATCACTATGTAACTATCGTATTATACGCTGAGCTAGTTTTTGGCGTTTATTGTAGAGTGTTGTTTGTCCTAAATTTTAGCGATGATTATGCACGATTCCCCCAACGGTATGGTACAATGTCAGCGCGATGAAGCAAGGCCAAAATTCCATTTCTATGTCACGTCTGAACAGACCCCATTGGTAATTGAACGCAATCGTCCACCAGCAAGTGCGCGGTGCTCAACCACTGTGGCGATCGTATTCATGATCTGACAATTATTTGGATGTATAATTCTCGATAGTTTCTAAGTAGTTTTCAGTACCATTACCTACGCAGAAGTTAGTGGTCTCATATATGAGACCAACCGGCTTATAACACCATTCCTGTTAATGATAACCCTTTCTGATGTTGGCGTCCAAGTTGACTATCAAGCAAGCTACGCGCATCATATCCTGCAAAAATGGTTACCATTGCTGGGTTTGGATATCACAACAGGAGAATTGTCATTTCTCGTATCTCTGACTGTGACAGGATTGAGGCAGACAGGCTTGGTTCATGCACTTTGGCATGTGCTCTTGAAGACAAATAATCTTGGGGAATAGATTGGTTTCATCTGCTGTTATGTACGGCTGGGTCGGGTCAGACATAATTGGTCCGCCCACGTTCATATGCACCGCCAAAGATACATAACCTTTGGAAAACCGGTTGATTGTCGATTCAAATATCATCGGCAGCAAGAAATCTGAGTTGCTGTCCTTTTCAGTGTTTGCAGCCATCCATGATTGATGGGATTTTTATCTTGTGTTTTCGAAGTTAGGGTTTGATACCAGAGTGGTCATTGCTTGATAGGAGTCTGGGATTTGTTTGTTTGTAAATAATGTTCACAGTTGTCGGGTTTGGTTCTCGCAATAGGTAAATTGTTGTTGTCTGTGCTGTTTGTAATAGGATCAATACAAACTAGATATGTTCCCAAGGTTGGTTTGCTCTCCTCGGAGATATATTATCTCATGAAAGCTATTTGATTATTGTCTGTGGCGCAAATTGGACGGCCAAGGAAGTTGGTTAGGGAGGTCATGTCTCTCTCACAACTAATGTGTTCAGTTTTGGCGTCCGAGTTCACCGTGAGGAAAAAGTGCCTTTATTTTTTAGGTTGTAAAATCATTTACCTCCAAAGGAATGATGTCGGGGCTTGAAGGAAGGAAAGCGAGAGGACTTGGTGAAAGATGGGGAATTCCTTCAAAACCCAAAGGAAAGCTCAGAATTCCTCTTTGCTATGTAACCCATATGTCGAGGGAAATGAACTCTGCAAAAGGAAAGGGCGTTCCTTAATCATAAGGTGGTTATTAACCTGCCTAAATGGCTTTTATCCTCTAAGAGCCTTGACATAGCCCTACACATTTATTTACTCTAATTCACTTTCAATCTTTCAATGACACACTTAGTAATCACAAAGAAACAATATATTATCAATTTCATTGTTGTTACCCTCCTAAATACTTAGTTCTAATCGCCCCCATCCCCATCCTTGTTGTTGATATCACTCTCAGTTTCTCCATGGTTTCTTGTCCAGTCCACAAGTCTAACCAGATCCAATTTCAATGCACTTCATGAGGAAGCACATTCATTTAACATGTGGAGATTATTTAGGAAGGTGTATTCAATTCTAACAAGAATAATTAACTTTAAAAATGGATCTTTCTACACTGGCCTTGCACTATTTGCAAATTTTGCCTATCAATGTTGGCCGGAACGCGCTTTAGTCTGATAAGACCCATTTTGCATGTAAGCCACGTGTTGGGCTTTAACATGATCCGTGTGCCCCCCTCCTCCACCTCATACTGCTGAGGTCCAATGCCTCCCTATTCTGCCACTAACCCTTGGTTCTTCTGGGTCTTGCCAATCTGTTTCTATCAGTGACAACACAGACACATGACTAGAGTTGAGAACAAGGATTGTGGCAGAGGAGAAGAAAGTAAGGCCGGAATCTTACCCTTTGCTAGTTAGATTTCCTCCAGCTCCACTTGTGGGTGTTCTGCTCCTCCTCCTACCATATTGTTGCCATCTTCTCCTGGTGGACTACTCCTGTGACTGTCTAGCATTAAAACGGCAAGGACGTTATATCAAACGAGAATAACAAAATCAAGAAGGCTCCTTCCAGAAAAGCTCTGGTCCCATTTCTCCTCACACCTCCATCTGAATCCTCCCACAAGCACTTACCTCCTACTCCTCCATCAATGGAATCCTCCTTCTCCCACGGGTTGCAAAGAGTCACACATGTTGGAGGAATTGATGGGCAATGAGCAAGTGTAGGATCAAGTCCGGGAGCAACAAAAACGCATTCTCCGGGAATCTGGGAAACTGCGGCTGCTGCTTGGACTAGTGCTGAGACATTATTCTCAGCACAAGTTGAGACAGCAGCTCCAGCTACCCGTCTTCCTGGGATCCAAGTTTTTGCAACCGCCAGATCTTCCCCAACGTGTCTTGCTCCCTGAGTACCGGTGCCTTGAAGAGAGGTCATGTCGGGGTGGTCATCTTACCACCCAAGACTCTGTGGATCCACAAGGACATCAACATCCAAATTTTGGGGATTGAATTTTTGCAAAATGATAATGCTGCTGAGACTTGTGTGTGAGCAACACCTGTAACACCCAGGGCAAAAAGGGAGAGGGTAGAATTGGACTGGACTATTAGAGGCAGAGGCATTGGAGTTCCTGGTGAGCAAGGACATGAGGAGGACGAGTATTGGCAGCGTCCATAAGAAGCAAAAGTGAAGTTGCGATCGTTACTGCTTGCAAATGAATTTCCTCATTTGTTCCTTTGGCGGGTTTCCTCACTGTGATGTTTGATGCCGGAATGGTTTGGGACCCAAAAGTCACAGAAACTGAAGGAAAGTCACGGAAAGATGAAGTGATTTACAATCTAGTTTATTTTTCTAGCAAAATATTTTCTTCATCTTTGGGAGGGTTGGTGTGACTGTTGCTAGTACTGTTGTTCGTATTGATGGGGACGACTATGATTATGATGAAGGCAACCTGCCATGGCTAAATGGCCTCCACACCACATTGCAGACAAGGGGAAAACATTTAGTCCTGTTGCCTTCATTGAAGATTGGCAACATGCTGTTACTATTGTTAGTCCCAACAGCTGTGGTGGTGATGATAGTCATCTTGACCTTATAATTGTGGTGACATTGCTGTTGAGGCACGTGGTCGGGGCCAGAGGGAGAAGACAAGCAGAGGATTGGCCAACTGTTTTTCAGGATTTGATTACAGAATGGCAAGACGCACATGAGGCGGTGGTCAATTCGCCCTTATTTTTGCTGTCAGCAATTGAGATGACGCGCAAGACTTGTGAATCTTCAATGATGGAGACTGCTGTCTTGACCTTGGTCCACATTGTCATCAATGGATGCAACTGCGGGTTGAGTGAATGATTGGGGTTTAGATGCCTGGACAAATAAGATGACGGTATTTTGTTGGACTTGGAGGTTGGGTTGCTGTGTGTGGTATGGCTTGGGGGAGAGGCACAAGAATCCGCCTTTTGGGCGTCAGCGTTACAACCATTGTTGTGCTTTGTTTGTGTGTTGTGCTCGTTCCCAAGGATCTCGGTGGTGACAAGTTCCTAAACAAAGCAAGGAAAATGCAGTGACTTTGAGGGTGTGTTGTGAAATGTACAAAAACAAAATATAAAATGTGCAGGCAGGAAAAAAAACACAGCTCATTCACACGCAACACCTGGAGTTGTTGTGAAGGCAATTGTTTGTTCAGACGTCTTTGTCAGTCATCAGTAGTAGCATTGTGTCCAATAAACTGTAAAAATATAGAGGAGACTTGTAGAAGTAGAAGAAGATGGGTATCATGATTGAATGTCATGATTTAGCTTATTCTAAGTAGTATGATTGAGCGGTGGAGATGGGGTCTCAGGCACAATCTATTTTTGGTGTTGAGCTTTGTCTGTTGAGTTGTCAGTATATACAGAACAATATGGTGGAGGTGGAGGTCTCAAGCGGGATCTATTTTTTGGTGTTGAGCTCTGTCTATTGAGTTGTCCGTATATATCCACAGAACAACAGACAGTCAAGGAGATGCAAAATCATTCTGATACAATGCAAGTATCCATCCAGTCACGTAGTCTCACCAAGGATGCATATGTGCACCAGGCATCCTTGCAAAGGATAGAGTACATGCCGGTAGAAACCAAGAAATGTCATGTCTTTATAGGGAACAAGCGCATATGGCCCTTGGTGTGTTACAGATCATCCTGAGACATGAGTCAAATACAATAATCAGCTCACACTCTATCAAAGGTTGGTGTCAGCTACTGGTGCATCTGCAGGTGCTTGTGGTGGCGACATTAGCAGATGCAACAGCAATTGGTGAGTGAGTTTTCAACATCAGCAGTATGAGCAGTGGTTGAACCAACATTTATAGTAGGAGGTGGCAGAGATCAGGATTAGAGACAGTATTGTCAGCAACAGGCAGAGGGATGACAGTGGCAACAATGACGGCAGTAGTAGACACAGAGGTGGCTGATAGTGACAGCAGTAGTGGAACAACAGTTACAAAAATGCTACAGTGGCATCTACATCAGGTAGTTGTACAGAGTAATGTCGGTATTGGCAACAATTGCTACTCCAATTATGGGTGTAGTGGCAACAGTAGTAGGCAACTGACAGTGGTGACAATAACAGTAGAAACATCATCAGCAGGTATCAGGTGGTGGTAACAGCAGTAACAGCAACAAGCTTCTAAGAAGATACAAATCAAACTATTGATAGAAACCGAAAGGTTGTTTTGATATAATACATATTTTACAAGCAAGGAGGGATATATAACAAAGAATCATAATTTCTAGAAACAGAGAATTGTTAGATTATTTGTAAGTGCAAATTAGCACTGTAAATATTTACTCTTTGAAAATGTAAATAGTAAAGCAGAGATTTCCCAACACGGCTATAATCACCCAGATGGGATCACTCTGTATATAGCACCAATGTCAAGGGTTATAACTGTGCTAGGTAGTTGGACAGAATTATCGGTTGAAAGCTTGTAATCAAAAGCAAGATATGGACGGTCTGCAATACCTGATTATTGGCTGTGCCGTTGTGAAATTAGTCGCCACATGTCAACAATTAGTAAGCAGTTTTAGTCAACTGATAGTGATATGTAAGGGCTTCATTTATTGGCGGATCTGAAGCAATTTAAGAATAAAGAGAGTTGTTTGTCAACTAGAGAAGAATGAACCTGAGTAGAAGATGTTGGTCGAGAAAACAATCAGAAATCTAGAATTTTCCAGAAAATGATCGCTGCAATGGTTAGTCTGAGAAATTTTTGGCAAAAGCTGAATGTAGTGACTACTACAAACTCTTAATTTGTAAGAAGGATATATCTGGGATATGATGTGGTGGCAACAGAAAGTGAACATGATGTAGCAATCAAAAAATATAATGATAATGTGAGGGCTCACGATAAGAAGATTATCAAGTTAGTAGAACCAAATTGAAAGGGGTTGATGGGTCTTGTTTTATCAATCAATTAAAAAATCAAGGTAAAGCCTCCTTTACATTGGTCAAAATTTCAAAACAAGTGATTGGCGCAACGGAAATTGCAAATTGGCATGGAATAGATTGGTGACAAAGTATGTGTTTAAATTAACACAGTTGTTGTTGAAGGTCAAGAAGGAATTCATAAATAGTAGATTTAATTATGTATGCAAAGTTCTTGGTGATTGGATCAGCTATTTACAATGGATAAGGACCAAGATCAAGCTATACAATACTTCATCAGCAATATCAGATATTGACTTCATGGTGAAGTTATTGAATAATCTCCCAAAACGATATAATGGTATGTTGGATTGGCCAAAAACTAGCCAAGTGAAACTAGTGTCCATGCGCTCATGGTTGCAAAGATCCAAGACAACCTGAACAATTGTTTTGCCCAAGTTGATTGAAGATGGGTTTTTTTCTTTGGTGGGGCACTTGATTTCTAATTCCCACAAATTCCTACGCAGCTCCAAATCTTGACCTTTTGAAACCATCTGTCGTTTTGCCTC
>JALLOY010000900.1:0-11414 GCA_036939835.1 Thalassiosira delicatula
ACTGCGAACATACTGTTCGACATGATCGACGACCGCCTGACATTCCCTCTCAAGCGAATGGGCCTCGTGTCACTCTTCAATGGGCTCGACGTGTTGCAAACGCGGGACTACGTGAAAATTTCGGTCAAGACGTATATTGAGCGAATTGCTGAGAAGCATCTCCAAGAGTGGATGACGCTCAAGGACTTTCCGGCTCGGTCGACCCCGCTGCCGACAAAGCAACACTTCATTCGGGACTTCCTGAGCACTGCTGGTGATCCAGACGCAAAAGTGCAAGAGGCCCTGGCAAAGAAGATGGGCTTCCGGTATCGTTCGGGGATTGGCGAATTGATCTACGCTATGATCACTTGCCGGCCAGATTTGTCATACGGCGTGGTCCGTGCATCGCAGTTCAGTGTGAACCCTGCCGAGATTCATTACAACGGTGTACGGCACATGCTGAAGTATCTGTATGCCACTCGTGACGATGGTATCATCTTCTGGCGGGAGACACCCAACGAGGCTCTTCCGGCAGTGGACCCACCTACCATCAACAGCAACATGCACGACCTCCTGCTGGATGGACGTCCTTCGCACGATCCTCTCTCTCTCCACGCGTTCATGGACTCTGCCTGGGCGGACTGTCCAATCACCCGTCGCTCTGGTGGTGGTGAATGCCTACGTCTGGCAGGCGGCACGGTCGCGTACAAGTCGCGCTTGCAGCCCACCGTCTCCCAGTCATCGACGGAGGCGGAGTTCATCGAGGCGTCCGACGCGGGCAAGCTCTGCCTGTTCGTCCGAAGTGTCATGTGGGATCTGGGCATCCCTCAGTGCTCTGCGACGGTGGCCTACGAGGACAACGACGCGTGTACGGCTATGGCCAATGCACAGAAGCCGACGTCAAGGACACGTCACATGGACGTCAAGTACAACGTCTTGTGTGAATGGGTCGAACGAGACCTCATCGTGCTCGAGCGTGTTGACACCAAGTTAAACTTGGCGGACCATTTCACAAAGCAGTTGGGACCTCTCCTGTTCCACCGTCACGTGGACTACATCATGGGCCGCGTCCCACCGCAGTACTCACCGTGCTTTGCGGAGATGACAGGTCTCCGACAGAAGGAGCCGGCACAGGCCGTGAAAACGCCGGCGATACCTGGGCCGATGCCACTGGTCAGCGTCTCCCCTACCAAGGAGGCCGGTCCGCTTGCGGCAGCTGCTGCACGACTTGTCGCTTCGTGGTCGCGAGTCACAGCCCACTACGTGGCGACCCTGATGGTGTGAGGATTTACCCCACCCTCTTCCTTATTCTTTTTTTTGTTCTTGGATAAGCAAACCAATCTTTCTGGCGGTGAAGGATTGTATTTATATGTTGATGAAGGTTTTATGTTAGACGCCTACGGATCGGTACGAATGTTTTGGGTTACTGATCTGTGAGGCGTATGTGTTAGAGTTTTGAATCTGGTTCCAGTGGATGCCTAGTTCTTTCTCTATTTGTTTCTTTTTTTTGGACGTTTCCTTCCATGGATTCGTAGATTACCTTCCGCTTCAATGACTAGCATCGAAGCGTGGGGGGGTGTTGGATGGATACGTACGTATCAGTACCTACGTAGTTTAATACTTACGTAGGACACTTCCTTTCCTAATCCTTCCCTACGTAGACCATGGGAATGACAACCCAATAGGTTGTGAACACCAATTTTTCNACACTTCCTTTCCTAATCCTTCCCTACGTAGACCATGGGAATGACAACCCAATAGGTTGTGAACACCAATTTTTCCGCCTTCGGCGTAAAAAGAGAACAACAAGCAGATTACTTCTGCTGCTGCGCAGGAGACGGGCGACTTCCTCACGCGCTTTTTAGAGCGCAAACCGCCGAGAAACGGCGATTCGACAAGACAAAAGGGTACGATTTGCCGTTATATCGGCAAAGACTCGTACCAGGAGGCGACGGGCACGACCACGCGCCTCGACGACGGTTACGGAACGCCGCGAGACGACGACGGCAGACAGCAAGTGCCGCACGTCGACGGCGACAAAGGCTTACTCCTTCGAGCAATCGCCTACGAACTTTCGTAAGCGTGCGACGAAGGCCGACCACTTCGGACCGCCGAGACGTATCGGATAGCGACTCGCGCCGCGATACGAGATCGACGAGCACAGTACGGCGACGAAGACGACGGCCGCGACAGCCGCTTCGAGCTGACATTCAACCGGACATTTGCACCTACGAGGTATCCGCGTTGACGACAGGAACATATTGGACGATGCCGCGACCACCTTCGCGAGGACGAGCAGACGCGAGGAGCCCCCCGAGGACGGGAGGCGCACGCGCGTCGTTGAGTGGACAACGCTCGGTGACTCCGGGTGGCGGACGGCGATCGACGACGGCAAGGGCCGAGGCCTCAGCGCGGGCGCATCGCTTGTCGACGCCGAGTGCGACGGCGAGTGACGGCGCGAACACGGTTCGTGCGAACGCTGCGGCGGCCGCGATCGTAGGGCCGCGCACGAGGAGCCGCGCGAGGGCAGGCTACGAGCGCGGAACGGACGATGCGTCGCGTTCCGCTCCCTCTCAGCGCAAGGTGGGCCCCGCGTCGGCAGGCGGAGGGGTTTTACCTGCTGGCGCAGGCGCAGAGGACGAACGTATTGGAGCTCACGAGAGCACGGCCGCGAGCGGAATGGCTTTCGCTGGCGGCACGGTGGCAGAGGACGAGCGCATTGGTTCTCTGGGCTCGACGACCGTGGACGGGGTCGGGCCGGGTGACGACGGGCCTGCGGCGGTGGAGTTTGCTGTCGGAGGGCAGTTCCCACTGGTGGCGGATGCTGGCGACGAGAGCATACCTACGAGTGTTATGGGGGCCGCGGGAGGCTCCACATCTCGGGTCGGGGAATCGCAACAACCAGCTTTGGGGGCTTCGTCGCATTCTGGGGGGGCCACTGTGGTTTTCCCCAACGATAGGGGGCCAGACACGCGTCCTGAGGGGGATCCGTTTGTTTTGGCCAGTGACGAGCGACATCCCGTGGATGGGGCATCGTCACCTTCTGGGGGGAGCGTTAATATGCCCCATGGTGATGCGAGGGACCCAGCTATTCCTTCTGGGGGGACCCCGGTGGGTTTGGCCGATCCTGTGGATGTGCCTCCGGAGGGGGGGCAGGTGACGCGCGCGCGTCTGGACGTGCTCCGCCGCGACACGGAGCGGACGTTTCAAGAGTTTAGGGAGACACGGGCAGACAGTGAGCGGACCTGGCAGCAAATGTTGCTGGGGTTGGACGCCAGGGTGAGAGACGCGCGGGTACAGGCAGACAAGGGCCTGGCGGCCCTCAATCGTCAATTTAATGATGCGGGGCGGCGTACTGCGGAGTCCTTGGACCGCCAGGCGGCTGCGATTCGCAACATGGGGGAGCGCCTAGATGGGTTCTCTTCCGAGTTGACAGGGCTAAAGGAGATCACTAGCGCCGCGGTGGCGTTGGCTCGCGAGGGGGCCCCAGTGGAAGGCCCGCCGGACAGCCAGCAGGGGGGGATGCCTACTAAGGCTGACGTCCATGCTTGGATGCAAGAGTTCCCGGCAACGCAGGGGATCGTTGACGCGGCGACCGAGCGTGTCTCGGAGGAGGCGGCGACTGCGGTCATGCGCGTCACTGAGCAACGCGACTCGCTGTTGGCGGCGACGTCGTCTGTTCAGCAGTTGGTGGGGGCCGAGGTCAGAGCGGCGTTTCGCGGGGGCTTGTTTGCAGGGGGGCATGGGCGTTCCCAGCAAGTTTCCCCCTCTACACGATCGGCGCCGCCAACGTTTGAGACGAGTCCGACTGTGGAGCCACCGTCGTTGTTGGAAACGGACGCGGCAGGGAACCTGGTGCCCGTTGTGCCGGGTACTCTCTCGGACTCGACGGGGGATACGACAGACGCCGCGACAGTGGCGGCTGGCAATCTTTCCCGTGGGGACCAAGATGTCCGGGTCTCCCAGATTAGAGTCCCTGTGTCTAGGAATGTGCAGGGCAGTGACGTCTCGGTTGCATCCACGAGGTCTGTGGATGCGCCTGGAGTCGATGACCATGGGTCAGGCGGGCCCTCGGACCAGGGAGGAGCTAGCGGGTCCTTCCGCGGCCACCAGATCCGTGCCAGGGGAGTGGCTACCTCGGATGGCCGGCATCAGGGTCGCCTCCAGGAAAACAATCGCTGGCACCACGAGGGGCACGGCTCTGGAGGATATGTCGATTTGACTGGTGGGAGCGACGGTGCAAGCGGGGGTCGCACTGAGCCTCGTGTTGATGGGGGCCAGGAGCAACGGTGGACCTACTACCAACAACATGGACGTCGCGACGGGACGCCACATGACGAGGGGTTTTACCCAAGGTCGTCGGAGAACCCTAATTGGAGCGTTGATGGCCGCCGCGACGGGGCCGCCCAGGATGGCTATTGGACGGATGGCAGCGCATCCGGGGATTCCCGCTATGTCGACCGTGGTTCGCGAGGCCGTGACGGCAGGGGACCACCACGTAGAGACATCCGTGGTGGGGGCTTTGGCCGCGGCGGCCGAGGCAGGGGACCGCCCCGGGGCCCATCGCGAGGGCGTGGTGCGGGCTACGGCGGACATCGTGACGATGACCACAGCGGTTCCGATGAGTCGGATCGCTATGAGGAGCGGGGGCGCTCCCAATCAAGGAGCAGGTCGGCGGCGCCGTCGCGTGTTCAAATGGACCACCTCTCTCGGCACAAGTCGGATCGAGCAAAGAGATGGCACGCTGGTGTTGCAGGGGACCCTTTTCGTGGAGCGGACAACCTGACCGACTATGACTTGTCGGAGCTGGGTGTTCCTCTGGAGGTGTCGTACCAGGTGATGGTCGATTACCAAACTGCCTACGAGAAATGGCTGGCGCCCGGGGTCACTTGCTCTGGGGCGAGCTTCTCGAGGGCGGTTCGGTCTGACCATTACGCTGACCTTGTTTCAACGGACACGTATGACTTTGTGGAGTGGTACGGCAAGTTCAGGAGGGACTGCTCGCTGTACGATATCCCGCTGATGCCTTTCGAGGGGATCAACCCAAAGATGGCGGCGGACGGACTATTCCCGCCGGGCTTGGGCCTTGGCCTGTACGACACGATCGGGAGGGTGATCATGCCCATCGTTGAGAGGTGCCTCCCGTCGGCCGATCAGTCGGTTCAGGCGCAGGTCAGGCTGGTTAATGGGACGTCACGCAATGCCTACGACCTCGTGTGGAAGCTGGCGACGGTGACCGTTCCCATCTTCGACGTGACAAAGAATATCACCCCGCCGGTTTTCGATGATTGCATCTTCAAGTTTGCACAACACTATAGTTTGCATAACCAGCTTCGCCGGCATCGGGGTATCGCGATGTCTGACTACGACTTGCTCCATGCGTTCCTTGAGAACATGCGAAGCCCACGGTTCCACCACATGGCGACCGCTCAGCTACTGAATCTCGAGTCGTTGAAGCGATCGGCTGCGGGTGCGGAGGTCGTCCTCCCGCCTGAGTGGAGCTTGGACGCGATGGCTGCGGATATGGACAGGCGATGCGCGACCGTCACGGACTCGATGGGCCTCAAGAGGCAATCGGCACCGCGACGGCGCACGTACGTGCCGCGCCGTGTGAACAGGATGGAGGCGCTGGACGAATTCTACCCAGATGATGACGAACCTGAGGATGGACACCTGCAGGGGTTTCAGGTGATGGTGAATCGAACCGATGCACCTGCGTCTGGGGGACGAGGCGGGACAAAGTACCCTGACCCCGCCCATGCCCATCGCCGTCGTTCACGGAACCCGACATTTGACGGGCGCTGCCGTGCTTGCGGACGTTGGGGCCACCAGGCGACGACTTGCGACTTCCTGGCGATGTACGCGTACATCCAGAAGTACTGGAAGTCCAAGTCTGATAAGGAGGTGGAGGCTGCGGAAAAGCGGTGGACTGAACGCAATTCGAAGTGGCTGGATGGGGATTCTCGGACCCCGACTCGCGTGTCAAAAGCATACTGCTTTGACTGCGGCATTGATCCAGAAGTGATTGCAGAGGAGATGGATTGGGACTTCTTCGGCGGGGATACGCCGGAGGAGGGCCTGTGACTCATGACGGAGTCGGACATGTCCGGCTCTGCCATTTTCCCACCAACCTTTCCTCTTATACGAACAACTTTTTCCACCCCTCCCAACCCCTCCATAACCGAACCATCTCGCCAAACGCAGTCCGAACTCGATGACTGCTGTTTGGCATCGGCCTCGTCTTCGACGGGGCCGCCCCCGCTGCTTACGAAGGCCTCTGTTGGAGAGGCTTCGACGGCGGCGTCTTCCGCTGTGGACTCTTCTACGGCGTTGTCTACCCCTTTGCCGCTATGTCATGACGCTGACGGCAGTCTCAGTGATTCTGCGGACTCTTCGGGCTCGTCGTATGCCACGGCAGACCAGGGTGTTGCCATGACGGCGACTGCCATAGGTGGTCTTGACGCCGCGTCAGCGGCGGAGTCGATGCCCTCGTTGTTGCGCAGGGGCGCTCGGGATCTGGATGATGACTCGTCCACATCCTCGGGATCGTCGGACACTTCCTACTACTCCTGCGAGGCTGAGCAAGCAGGTGGTGATATACCCTTGGAAATCGACGTCTATGAGGATGTCTTTGCACCTCATCGTTGGATTTTGTCGATCAATACGGCGGTCAACACGGTAGTGTGCCAGGTTCGGGACACGGCCTGGGATCCGTCGGCAAGGGAGCCACCGGGGTCTGTGTGTGACACGGCGTTGCCGCCGACCCTTGCGGATTTCGTGGATTTCCCTCTGCTGTCGATGGCAGCATGTACACAGGATCCGCCGCCACGGCTGATGGACTGGCCAGACTTTGACGACCCGGCAGCAGATCGGCTGGTGCACCTGCGGTGTACGGTGCGGGCTATCACGGACACAGACCAGTCGCTCCGCCGCTGTGACCCTGGGGGGGTCATGTCGGACACGGGCGCAAACTCGTGCATCACCGACTCGGAGGAGAACTTGGTGCGGTGCCGGGACATCAAACCCGTGACTGTCGGCCTTGCTTTGCAGGATGGATCGTCTTCGGGTGCTCGTTTTTGCTGCAGCCGAATGGGGTACCTGCCGATGCTTCAGGAGAGCGGGGTCTATCACTTTCAACCCTTCTTGGTGCACCCGGGCGCGACGGATACCATCATGTCGCCTGAGGCAATTATGCAGTCCTCA
This sequence comes from Thalassiosira delicatula, assembly GCA_036939835.1. Taxonomy (NCBI): domain Eukaryota; phylum Bacillariophyta; class Thalassiosirophyceae; order Thalassiosirales; family Thalassiosiraceae; genus Thalassiosira; species Thalassiosira delicatula. The sequence continues at coordinate 7,183 of JALLOY010000900.1, forward strand.
ACAATTTTCCGTTCGTTCCGTCAGACGGGGTGCAAGGGCAGTAGCACCGGGTCCCTCAAGTTTTACGACCGCGACGACGTGCTGGTCATGTCGCTCCCTCTCCAGAAACGGAACGGACTTTACTATTGTCCAATCGATGAGGTGGTGCCTGACATTAACGTTGTACGCCCTGGGGTTTCGTCCACAGTGGTCAATCGCCTCCTCGGGGATTACTTCGATGAGGCGTTTGACCGGGAGCCGCTCGATCAGGTGGATGACGTCCAACGACTCCCGACTATTGACGAGGGCTCCAGCGTGCATTTTCAGTTGGGGCTGGGCCAGGTGTGGAGGTCGACACATCGGTGCAACACCACTGCAACGACAACTGCCGACACCAGAGCACCACGCAGGTCACCAGTGCGTCGCCGCCCGGTGAGCCCGGCAAAGCAGCTTGAGGCGGAACTTTGGGCGGCCAGGTTGGGCTTCTGCGGGGAGTGGCAGCTCAGTGTGCTGCCCGGGTGTGCAGAAGGAATACCGAATGAGTTTGAACCACACCCATTTCGTTTTATCGACCACAAGGAGCAGGCGCGCATCCGGCGACAGAATGCCGGCAAGTCAGCGGAGCGGCTCGCAGAGAGGGGCCAGAAGTTCTATATGGATTTTGGCTTCCTGCGGTCGTCTACAGAAGACTACTCGTCGCCGAACGCTGACAGCGATCGCGTCGTCACGTCATATGACGGTTTCAACGCCTATCTGCTGATCGTGGACGAGCGGACCCGACACGTCTGGGTCCAGTTGTGTGCTTCGAAGGAGCCGCCGATAGCCCTCACAACCGCCTTCCTGGAGGTCTGGGGTCTTAAGTCTGGCGGTGTCATCAGGTGCGACCAGGGTGGAGAGCTTGCGAACAGCGAAACGTTCCGCACCAAGATGAAGGAAGACCACGGTTATGTGGTCGAGCCGACTGGCGCAGATGGCGCTTCGCAGAACGGTGCGGTTGAACGCTGGAACGGTACTTTTGCTGTGACGGTCAGGGCTCTGCTCTACAGCTCGTCGCTGCCGGCGCAGTACTGGTCGGCGGCGCTAGTCCACGCCGTCTACATCCACAATCGGCGGGTCCATCGGGTTACGAGGCGCACACCGTTTGAGTCCTGGTTCGGAAAGAGGCCGGACCTGCGTCTGCTTCGGCTGTTTGGGTCCAGGGTATGCGTTAAGCGCTCTGGGGATCGACGCGCCAAGCTGGACCGCAACGACTTCACAGGGATTTTCCTGGGCTACACTGCGACTGATCAGAACATCACGTACATCGATGTGCATTCGGGTAGGGTGAAACACTCGCACCACGCGGTGTTTGACGAGGCTTGGTATCTACAGCCAACTCGACCTCCGGGCGCGCAACTTCTATACGATCTGGGGCTGACGGAGGAGAGTGACCTTCAGGAGGAGGACTCACCGGCTTCTGAGCCAGTGGCTCCCTACCCTCCTGTCCCGGAAAAGGGACCTGCTATGAAGACGCACAAAAGTGCGAAGCACACCCCACTCCCGCTCAGGCTGTCATCGACGCCACGGTCCGTTGCTGCGCGTGCCGCTAAGCTGACTCAGGATGAACGGGCGGTGAAGGACGCGGACCCGTACGAGGGCACGGCGATTGGGAGTCCCAACACGGATGCGGCCGTGGTGGATGAGTATGGGATTACCCGGCGAGCGTTGGAACAGGTATACATGTCCCCCCACCCGTACCATGCGGCGTTTGAGGAGGACATGAGCCTGATTTACTTCGCCAAGTATGACAAGCCGTCTGGCGGCATGAAGTTTGTCACGGCAGGGAAGCGACTCATTCTGCAGCATATGGAGAAGTCGTCTCCGGGTGCTCGCATTCCCCGGTGGCGAAGCCGCTTGAAACAAGCATGGCTAATCTCGATCAACGAGATTGAGGTATCCACGGTGGAGGAGGTGACGCGTGTGCTGGCCCGCTTGGTCGCTGATGGGCACAAGTTCTGCACTCTCTTGTTTGCGCATCCTGAGGTCAAACATGGCCTCACCAACACGGGCATACCGCAAGTCAATCTCGACCAGGTTAATCCGAGACGGATGTTTGGCGACTTTGACCTCCCTGGGGACAGTATCCTCGGACCCCAAGCAGAGTATCGTTTTGAAGGTGGCGTCGTCAACTTGGTGACGAACGCCCTGAAACTTACACGGAAGCGACTCCTTACGCAGCCCGACTGGAAGGACTGGCAATCGTCGGAATGGACACAGCTAGACCAGTACGAGGCGCAAGGGATGTTTGGCGCGCCTGTCAAGGTGGCGTCGAAGGGATCCGTCTTCAACCTGGTGTGGACATATATGGTCAAAGAGCTTGACCAACGTAAGAAGGCGAGGTGTACATGCGATGGCTCCACACGCTCCGGTCAAGTTCGAGTGCTAGATTACACCTACGCTAACTGTGTGGATCACACAAGCTCCCGTCTGTTTTATGCGGCGAGCGCGGCTGAAAACATGTTGATATACGGCGCCGATGTGTCTAATGCGTTCGGAGAGGCGCCGGCGCCGAAGCAGGGATTTCACATACGCCCAGACCAGGCAATACGGGAATGGTGGATTTCAAAGGGCCGTGATCCAATTCCGGACGGCTATGTTCTACCAGTTCTGGCGGCCATGCAGGGCCACCCCGAGTCTCCCCGTTTGTGGGAAAAGCACGCCGACAAGATACTCCGCGAGTGTGGACTCACCCCAACACAGCACGAGCCGTGCCTCTATTCGGGTGTGGTTAATGAGGAGCGGGTCCTATTCAAACGCCAAGTTGACGATTTTGAATTGGCGGCTCCGACGGAGCGGACTGCGAACATACTGTTCGACATGATCGACGACCGCCTGACATTCCCTCTCAAGCAAATGGGCCTCGTGTCACTCTTCAATGGGCTCAACGTACTGCAGACACGGGACTTTGTGAAGATTTTGGTTAAAACGTATATCAAGCGGATCGCAGAAAACATCTGCAGGAGTGGATGATGCTCAAGGACTTTCCGGCTAGGTCAACACCACTGCACACAAAGCAGCACTTCATTCGTGACTTCCTGAGCACTGCTGGGGATCAGGATGAGAAGGTGTAGGAAGCTCTCGCGAAGAAGATGGGCTTCCGCTACCGTTCAGGAATTGGCAAGTTGATCTATGCCATGATCACGTGCCGACCAGATTTATCCTACGGGGTAGTCCGTGCGTCACAGTTCAGTGTGAACCCTGCCAAGATTCACTACAAGGGCGTGCAACACATGCTGAAGTATCTATACTTATGCTACCCGGGATGATGGTATAATATTCTGGCGTGAGACACCAAACGATGCGCTCCCGGCTGTTGACCCACCCACCATCAATAGCAGCCAACAGGACCTGCTGTTGGATGGACGTCCGTCCCACAATGCTCTCTCCCTCCACACATTCATGGACTCTGCCGGGGCAGACTATCCGATCACTCGTCGCTCTGGGGGGGGTGAATGCCTGCGCCTGGTGGGCGGCACGGTCACATACAAGTTGCGCTTGCAACCCACCGTCTCACAATCATTGACGGAAGCAGAGTTCATCCAGGGATCAGACGCCGGCAAACTCTGCCTCTTCGTCCGCAGTGTCATGTGGGTAGGCATCCCTCAGTGCTCAGCGACAGTGGTCTACGAGGACAATGATGCATGTACGGATATGGCCAATGCTCAGAAGCCGACGTCAAGGACACGTCACATGGACGTCAAATGTGAGTGGGTCGAACAGGACCTCATCGTCCTGGAGCGCACCAACACCAAGTTAAACTTGGCGGATCATTTCACGAAGCAGTTGGGGCCACTCCTCTTCCACCGCCATGTGGACTACATCATAGGCCATGTCCCGCCGTAGTACTCACCGTGCTTTGAGGAGATGACGGGCCACTGCAGGACACAGCCGGTCACGGATATGAAAACGCTGACACTCCCTGGCACAGCGCCACTGACCAGTGTTTCTCCTACCGCGGAGACGAGCCCACTTGCGGCTGCTGTGGTACGGCTTGTGGCTTCCTGGTCGCAGATTACGGCGCACTAGGTGGTGATCCTGATGGTATAGGGGACATCCTCTGTCTTTCCTTTTTTGTTGAAAATATCAAACCAATCTGTCTGGCCATGAAGGATTGCATTAATATGTTGTTGAAGGTTTTATGTTGGGCGCCTGCAGATCGGTATAATTATTGGATTACTGATCTGTGAGGCGTATGTGTTAGAGTTTTGGGACGG